>CM040446.1:17842336-17911409 GCA_022749755.1 Azadirachta indica
GTCCAAGGGCATTTACACTTGAGTCAAAAAAGTGTACAGCATGTTACTCACTGTAAGAGAAGATGTTCTAACGAGTCCTTATGACTTAGCATTATCTCCCACGTCGGCTGGCAAGCGGTGACCTTGTGTTGCGAGAAGAATAAATGATAAACATAAATATTATAGAACCGCATCGAACAACAGGCGCATCTGGTGTAGTGGTATCATAGTACCCTCCCACGGTACTGACCGGGGTTCGATTCCCCGGATGCGCATAGGTGAAAACCTTATTGTTTTTCAATTTCCGTATTCCCCCATTTTGGGTCCGCCAAGCAAACTTATCTTCTCGTTAGCATCATACTTATCCTCTCCACTTCCCTTGGCCCACTTCATGACATAAAAAATCATTCGATTACTTTTTCTTTCATCCTTATCCAAATCCATCTATGATGAGTCATAAATCCACCTATGAAGTAACTTCATATGATATGAACACAAAGTCACTAACCAAAGTTCTAATGCGCAAAATGGAGCGAAGGCATCATCATATACTTACAGAACTATACTAATTATTATTAATATTGAACAACACCACCATCCGTTCCTATTTACAATCATGCCCATAGGAGAGGATCCAGAAACGGTAACCCCGGAGGAGGCCAAAAAGTTAAAAAGGAAATATTGACAACAAAAAGCAGAACAGAGAGTTGAGACCACTTTACTGTAGTTTGGGATCAACTCCAACGGACTTGAGAGTCTCGACGTGTGGTTTATAAGCATAAGCATCTTTACGGATTGGATCAGGCATAGGATGATCGCCGTTATCAAACTCTTGTACGTGAGCTACCTTCCTGAAAAATGATTTCTTCAGGAACCTTTCAGATTCATCCACTACTTTATCGGGGTCTACCACTTCCGGCAGAGTCTCTCGTGTCTTCTTACTGACCCGCACAGTTGGAGAGTGAAACAGTTGCTGCTTCGCAGTGTGGAGACCCAGTCCCACTGATACGCCTATCATTCCAATGGCCACATAAACCGGCACTAAATCACCCCTTACCGCTCGTTTTGATTTGCCTTGATGATGATCTTGAAAATGGCCATAATCAGCTGTGGGAGCGTAGGCTTTTGTTTTCGGTGTTGTTGAGGTTGCATACGTTGCATTTCCTATTAAACGACCCATTATCGATCTCAAGTTGCCCTGAAATTTTCGCAATCAGGAAGACCAACGTTAATTTTCAATTACAAGAAACAAAATCAACACTTCTCACCATTAACATATGAAGAGGTTGTTAGTTACCATTGATCTGAAAGCCATAACTCCACTGATTAGAATGAGATGTAGTGCAACGAGTGACAGCGGTAGTTCACGAATGTAAGGGAGACTCCCAACTTGCTTCGATTCTGTTTTAGCTTGCTGATGGAAGTTACTTTAGGATTCGTCAGGCATATAAAGGATGAGGTGACAGAGAGGAGAGGTTTCTGGAGCCACGTAGCAAAATATAGAATCTAAATGACACTTGTCAAGACGATAAAGTGTACACGATGAATTAGAAGCCTCAAGAAGCAGCACGTCATATCTCTACAGGAAATTCTATCTTGAGACCAATAAAAACATAAAGCTTTCTCAGTTTGTCTACAGAGGACAAATGCTATCTCCGCAACTGTTCTGATCATCATCAATTGCCAAGACTAAGAACAAATATCTCGTTGGTTAAAAGAAATTTGTCGAATTATTTTTCTAGAACCGTTGATTGCCATGGCTATGATAAAACCCTCTTCTAATTTGTTTAATGTGCATGTTGAAGCTTCTGTTACCATTACTAAACAGGAAGCTGGATGGAAGACAATTGCTTGTTAAGGTTTAATTCCCAATCCCTTTGCGAATTGCCACCCTTGGGCATCTGTAAATCTACACTATCGTTCAGTAAGAATAAAGCATATGCATTCTATGTTAAGATTATATAGAAAATAAATTCAGGGTTTATGCTAGAATGATTCGAGTTGATGTTTTCTGATTCCATTTAGAGCCAAATAAATTTCATCAGTTTCCGGATGCAAGCTATCGCCAGCTACAAACTCATGCATAACCCCTTTCAACTGAATCAAGCTACACCCAGCATTCTTCTTGATTTTTCCCGAATCCATAGATCTCCTAATGTTTACAACATCTTCCCATCTCTCTACATTGGCATAAACATCAGCCATGATCTTATAAACACCACCATCTTCAGGTTTTAAATCCATTACATGTCCTGCTGCTTCTTCTGCAACCTCAACATTCCCATGAAGTCTACACCCTCCCAGCAAACCACTCCAAACAAACACATCACCTCCCACTGGCATGTTCTTTATCATTTCCGTGGCTTCTTCAATCAAACCAGCTCGGCCAAGCAAATCAGCCATGCAACCATAATGTTTTAGCTCTTTAGAAACTCCATAAACAGATTCCATCTCATCAAAAAGCTTCCTTGCTTCATCAATTAGACCTGCATGGCTACACCCCACCAGAACTCCCAAAAACGTGACACCATCAGGTTTGATTCCAGCCTCTATCATTCTTGAGAAGCAAACAAGTGATAACTTGCCCGAGCCATGCATTGCAAGCCCAACCAGCATTGCATTCCATGTAAACAAGTTCTTGTTTTGGCTTGACTCAAAAATATCCATAGCAGTATCAATATAACCACATTTAGCATAAAAATCAACCAGCCCAGTTGACAAAAATGAATCCACTCGAATTTGATTACGTACAATGTAATCATGAATTCTCTTGCCTTGATCTAACTGTCCCAGTTGTGCACAAACTGAAAGAGCAGAAACTAACGCTACATTATCTGGTCTAATATCTAATTCCATCATCTCATCAAAGAGTTGAATGGCCTTATCCCATTGATCACAACGTGCATACCCTGCTATAAGAGTACCCCACGACACAGCATCACGAAATGGCATTGTATTAAATAACTCCCGTGCTTTTCCCACATCTCCCGCTTTCACGTAACCATCAATCAAGGTATTATAAGAAACAACATCTCTGTAAGAACTTTCATCAAATACTTTGTTCGCATCATTTAAACGAAGAAAAACACAGTACACATGAACGAGAGAATTAAAAACAAACAAATCAGCGACAAACCCAGATTTTAAAACCTGAGAATGAATAGTTTGGGCCAGCGAATGAGAGCTGAGCTGAGAACAAGCTTTAAGGAGAAAAGGGAAGGAGTGAAAATCAGGAGGGATGGAAAGGGAGCGCATTTGGGAGAAGAAAAGGAGAGCATTGAGAGGCGAGGAGAAGAGAGTGTGAGCACGAATGATGATATTGTAACAAAAGGTTGATGGGTATGGAACGTTATTGAAGACTGATACTGCGTAGTTCAGCAGATTTGCATTTGCAGAAGATGGAGCGGATTTGAGAGTGGTGATTGCGTAGAGGATTGTTTTGAGAGTGTGAGAAGGGCTGAGGAAGACAAGGCCTGTGGCGATGAAATGGGCGTGGATTTGGTGGATTTGTTTGATGGTTTTACATTGTTTCACCAGATTCTTTAGTGTCATTCTATTTGCATAAGTTTGAAAATGTTTCTGGAAAACATTATATGGTAAACTAAGCTAAACTAGATAGAAAAGAAAACAAAAATAAAATAAGAAAACGTGAACGGTAGGATTCGAACCTGCGCGGGCAGAGCCCACATGATTTCTCCGACACGTCCACCTTAACATCTGAGTATTCATACAACATAATTGTTATATATTATAAAGAATTAAATCCTTAATTAGACATTGTTTTGTAAATTACAAAAATGTTATGAAATTGGGGATTTAAAGAGGATGAGAAGGAAGCATGTTATGATTTATGAAAATGATGTTTGTATTATCACCATGACAACATGAACACACGAAAGTCCCAAGAGGCAAAGATGTTCTCATTTAAGCTTTTTATTTTACATGTATATTGCAAAAGACACCCTTTACATGTATTGTATGCACTAAAGAAAAGGAAATTAGAAGAAAGAGGAAGAGGCAGAGACAACAAAAGAGAAAAGAAAATGAAAATGGAGGGTGAGAAACATTTGTAGATGCTAGTAGAAAACAATATACAAAAGATGATTTTAGAGATTTGAGTTTAATTTCTTTTTAAATCATCACTAACAGAAAAATTAATTACATATGTTAAAAGATGCTTGAAAACTGATACAAAATTATAGGTCTATGTTCCTATGACAAAGGACCGATATAAGGTTTCAAAGAAGTGAAAACGAGTACAAGGCATGTGCTAAATTCTAGCAACTCATCAATCAATAATCTAAAACTCTCAACACATAATTGACTTTTGTATTGGTTAGTGAAAAGATAAACCTGATGTCTATTCTTGTTCAATTATTGTACAGTCTTTCCACAATTAGGTGGTTAATATCTCCCACTCACATGGATTAGTGGCAATTGACTCAGATTCTCATAACCATTTTCCCAATAAATGGACGGCGCAAAGTGCTTGCACCCATAAAAAGAAAAGGCAAATCTATTTCCATATTCTCCATTTAGACTTCACATAAAAAGCTTTAACTACCTCCTCAAATTAGTTTATTATTATTATTATCATTCTATTCTTATGGAGGAGGAAACCTCCACCTGTTTCTTTAATCTTCTCTTTGATGAATATTAATCACATTCTTCTCTCTTACTTTTCTTTCCTTTGTTCTATATGGAATAACCAGGCTCTAATCTCTATCATTGATTAGAGGGATATAATTTATGTAAAAGCAGAGGAATATTAGTATTCTTAGTAAAAGAATAATATGCTAACTGGGACCATTTTGAAATGTGACACATTTCTGCTGATCTGTGCTCTGTCTTTTTTTTTTTCAATAAAGTGAAAGAACCAGTTTGTTAGCCACTTTGTGGTGTGTTGGCTGGAAAGTCAATATATAAATGTGCATTGTGGCTGAAAATTAACCATACCAATGCAGCTTCTGTTCCTGCTTTCTTGCATCTGAAACTTCTAAGCTTTATGATGTGTGACACACAGAATGCAGAAGAAAAAGAAGAAGAAGATAGTAACAATGACGAAGACGTTGGTGAAGACAATGACTCGAAGAATTTCATATGCTGTCTAAGGTAGTCTTCTTCTTCTTCTTCTTCTTCTTCTTCTTCTTCCTCCTGTCTCTGCAGGGGGTTTAAGGGGATCAACAGGCAAGTCATAGAGGCAAAAGGGAAGGCAACGCCTTTCTTCCGGGTTTGTTACTTTTTATGTCGTTTACCATTTTCACCGTGATCTCTGTTATAGCAGATTCAGGTACCATAAAGAAAGTAATGTTACGGTTTAGCCATTACCAGTGCTTGTAAAAGTGGCTACTTGTTGCAATCTTCTGCAACTATCTGCTTTTTAACTTTTCTTATTTTCTTTCTACTGGTGCCAACTTCTTCTCCCTGTGAAGAAATGAAACCATATATTGATCTGTTGATACTTACGTTTTGCATGTATGTTTGCACTCTTTCTCTGAGGATTTTCTCAAACAGATACATGGCTCCTTGGCAAGGCAAAGCTTCAGTATCTAAGTGGCAACTGCTATTTACTTTATTGCTAACAAAGTAATAAATTCCAACAATCAGAAACTTCTCCTTTAGTTTTATTTCAATATATGAGCTGATGACACAAAAACTTGTCAGGCAAGTGCCCATCAAACGATTCCACCATGAATTTCAAGGGCAACAAATGTTCCTGTAATAACAGATGGCAAAAACACAAAAGGGATCCTAATATGATATGCACTACACACAAGCATCCATACGCACACTTGCATATATGCTCTCATGCCCCACACATGTTGCACATACTTGGGTACGCTTGTCAAACCATAAAACTACAATGTCGCACGGATAACAGAATCTTTTGAAAAAGCACTCCACGAATAATTCCATATCCAGAATATTTAAACACCAACAAGCAGCTAAGATATCTATGGTCGTAAAAAGATTAATTAATTATGTCCATCACTATTATAATCTTGATGTGTAAGAGTATGTACTATGAGGCTGCAGATCAAAAGTATAACCACAGGTTTCATGTTGTTCTCAGATGAATGATAATTCTGTCCTCTGAAATAGTTAAACTTGAAGTTAATGCAAGATGAATCAAGTACAAATCCAACAACACAAGACACTTGCAAACAATGATCAAGGAAACCAGACAAAAAAGAAACGTTCTGGGAAATCAGAGGCATATTTCCTCGTATGTATTAATTTTGAATCTAGTAAGTCCTTGGGGGTTCCATTACTGCAGGCCAATACATTTTCTGTTTTCTCCACATATGCAAATATTACATTTGAAAACAAAAAACAAAAAAGCCCAAACATCAAAATACTATTATCATGGAATTAGACCCTGACATCAATAAGCGAGGGGGCACGACAGAAAAATTCTGCACTTCTGGATTCATTCTGGATGCACCTTACGCAAAATAAATTTGTGAGATGAAAGAGGAATAAGCTCGTATCATCTTGTGATCAGATATCATATAATTCTTCTTTTCTCAATGTTCAATTTTAATAAGCCTGGGGAAAACTTCTCAACTACAAAAAAATCATGTACCCCATCCATAAAGGGGAACTATAATCTGTATCATGTTGCTCAAATAACCAAATGACCTACTTGTTTACTAATGCTAGTTTATTTTCGTCATCAACTCTAATCTGATTCCAGCTATGAAATCATATTAGTGCAATTTTGGCAGTACCATAGCACTCCCTAACCAAGTTCTAGACTCTTTTTCATAGTTTCATAAACCAAGTATGTAATGCTTGCAGCCGGCACGACCTTGAGAAGATTCGGAAAAATTCCTTTGTAAAAACCCCTATAACCTTCTTTCCGCAGAGTTCTCCGAAATACATCAGACATTCCCTGATAAGCAGCTTCAGCTTGCATTCTGGGAAGCAACAACAGTGTTATGCGTGAAAAGTAGTAAGATAAAGAATACAATAAGACCAGATCAGCAACAACAAATTTTTCAGTAGCTGCAATACTAATCACCATGACCAAAGAAAATATATTTCATTTATAACATCATACCTGGTTCTAACAACCTGCAATGGATAAACACATGTTGCTCCAAGAGCTCCTGAAATTGTTCCACAGCCCAGTTGCACAAGAGGACCAGGTTCTACAGAAAAGGTGAAGTTTTCAGAGAAATTCTCCAACAATAGCATACACAACTTACAGAACATAGGAGCATAAAAGAAATGAGAACAAGAAGTTCAAAATACAGACAAAAGATTACTGTACCACTGTCATGAAGAATGTGAGTCTTTGACAAATCTTTCAAAGTTTCATATGCTGCCAGATCGATGCCAGCATATGGGACAATCCCAAGAAGAGATGGCACAAGACCTTTATAGAATGCCCGAGGACCCTCATGAACCAAAATGTCCTTTGTTAGTGTAACCAACTTTGGAGCCTTTCCACCTTCACAGGCACAAGTCTGTAACCGAGTTTTCACAAGATCCAACGGATAGATAGCAGTTTGTGCCACTGCACCTGCCATACCACCAGCCAAAAGTCTCCCAGCTGCACCTATATCATCCTTGTCTTCACCCATAAAATCTCCAATGGCATTCTTTAAAATTTCATATGCATAAAATCTGATAGCACTTTCAGGTGCAACCTTCAGAACATTTAATCCATTACCTCGAAAAAATCCCAACAAACCTTCTTCCTTCCATATCTTTCTTATAGTTGGCACTATACAAGCTTGTGTTGTCTGGACTTGCAAGACAACCTTCAGGCGATCAAGAGGAGCAGTTGCAGTACGAGAAGCAGCTCCTGCTATTCCTCCCGCAATAAAATACTTGCTTCTCTTAACGTGTTTACTGATGCCTTCTGGAATAACAGCCTGTTCTCCAATATCTACAAGGCATACCCTCTCCCAGTGATGATATATATTTTCAATAGTAGCTTCATGTGGGTAGAGTAGAAGGAAATCTCTCCATTCTTCAAAAGTTATGATTCCATTATTATCCTTATCAACATGCTCCACAAAACGAGCCAATTCCTCATCACTAATTTCAATTCCTGAAAAACATAAACTGCCAGGGCTTATAAGTTTGAAAAAAAGGAATGAAGTTAAGACTCATGAGTGTGAGAAAGGGCTCCATGAAAATCAAAATGAAGAAATATTTCAAATAACAGGCAATAGGCAAGATCACAATTCTATCATATTAACACCTATCCTAATTCTTCTGTTGATTTTATATAAGCGCCCAGAGAACCTAAATATATCTTTTAGACAGATCAAAGAACTTCATCGAAGATCCTTAACAAAAAACTCAAAACAAAGACTTTTCAAAGTCAACCACTAGAGGCAGCCTTTAATTGTTCAACAACTTCAAAGTTCAACTAAGTTTCAATTGAATCCAACAGGTTTATGTGCAAAGGAGTTCGTCAGCTTTGCCTCAAACAATTACTTGGAAGACAAGAGATGTGGCAGCAGCCATTACTTATCTCAATAGTGAGGTAGACCCCAAACTTTTATTTCTTGGCAGAAGATTTGCAATAGGTTACAACAAAAATTTCGGGTGCTCTAACCCCTTAAGCCCAATCCTCACAATAGATATAAATTTGTAACTAGGAATCCTACTACAGGAAGAGTAAAACTAGGATTCAAACAGTAAAATGATATAAGAAAGAAGAAAGAGAAATTAGCATAACTACAGATGGCAAGACAAACAACTGTCAAAATTTGATCAGTGGCC
Source organism: Azadirachta indica (assembly GCA_022749755.1). Taxonomy (NCBI): domain Eukaryota; kingdom Viridiplantae; phylum Streptophyta; class Magnoliopsida; order Sapindales; family Meliaceae; genus Azadirachta; species Azadirachta indica. The sequence continues at coordinate 17,851,058 of CM040446.1, forward strand.
GATATATACCAGACAAGCAAGCAGGATGAAGGAAAACTTTCAGTGTGACAATCATACCTAGCTCTCCAACACAAATCTTTACAGGAACTCACTTTCTCAAAAAAAAAAAAACCCAGAACAAAGCCTCACGTCCCAGGACAAATACAGCAAACTGTCCGTCTCATAACTAGGCGGTACAAAAACATAATCAGAGTAGCCAAACCCACCAACAGCCTCCCTTCAACTCCCCCCACAAATACCAACTAACAACAAACACGAACACATCTTAGAAATTAATCAAGGGTAGAAGAGAATTTCACACACCATCAGAAAAGGAAAAGAAACTTAAGAACTAAAATGAAAAACAAACAGATTTTCTATTAAACTAAAGCCTTTATCCTGCAGTTATAGCCTTGCAAACATGACAGGAACTTGTCAACCATATTTACAAACTTTTACTAATTGATGTAGACTTGGGTGTTGAATTAACTAGCTAATGTTATCCCTATATCCTTATCCTCGACATATCAGAGTCCCAAATTTCCAACTTCATTCTTTCTCTATCACTATGACAGTAACAATTTCACGCATTCCCAAAGAAAATTTTACTTATCCAATAACATATGAATGATATGACATGTAATAGAAGCTCAAAAGCAAACAACAGCCCCACTGTTCTACATTCTCATTACAACTAAAACGACAAAAAATATATATATATTTTTTTCTCTCAAAACTCCAAAATCTATCCTAATTTTTGGTTCTTTACCCCCAATCACGAACCAAAGTTGACTTCCTCAGTGATAAGCTCAAAATAAAGGAATACCAGCTTTAACAAGAGCGTCCCACAGCTCCTCAGGCAGAATGCAGCCATTATGTTCAACATCGATCGATTGAAATATTTTATAAAGCTCCATCTCCTTATCGTCCATGTACCTGCGAAACTCCTGATAATCTACGCGTCCATCTCTGTTCGCATCGCATACTTTCAACAAATCCCTCGCATACTTATACTCAGCCGGAATCTGCAACGCCGATAATCCACTCTCGATCTGCGCGTAATCCAAGTATCCGGTATTCGCCGCATCGAAGAAATTAAACAGACTCCGGATTCGAATATCTCTCTCTTCCTTACTCTCACGCAACGCAAGCAACACGTGATCCATCGTAACCGGACCCGGTTTCTTAACCGGATTGCAACAACCGGAGCGGGTCGACGACGAAGACTCCATCTTCGATAATCCGACGTGTTCCACCGCGTGTCCTGCCCCTGCTCCGGTCATCTGCCCTAAAAAATTATACCAAAATTACGATATTACCTGTCGCTTCTCAAGCATCAATCCCGAACGTATAATCCGATACGGAGAATTGAAATAAAATTTCCTTTCAGATTGGGTCAAAGAGAAGAGTCAAAATTCCAAATTGAGACAGTTAATTGTTGAATTATGGCGATTAATTGAAAGAAGTAGAAAATAGTGGAATTTTCAAAAACAAAAAAGAAAAAAGCAAAATAATAAATAATATTAATAACAAAAAGAAAATCGAAAAAAATATTATGTAAATTGTAAAGTGAAGGAATGTACTTTTGTTTGTGAAAAGAAGATTCGCCCATTTGATGCGAAACCGGGTTCGGTTTAAAATAGAAAGGCCCAAGGTTTTATTGTAATTTACCGAGTTGGAAATGGCACGTGCATATCGTGGGCTTTTATCGGTAAACGGGAACACAAGATAACGAGAAAACGCTGATCTGTCTGAACACCCCTACCGTCCAACGCATTGACGTAATTAGAAAAATATCTTAATCTCATTAGTTTTAAAAATATATTCATGCAAATCTTTCTCGTCAAAAAATTTTGTTACTTTGAATAAAATTATTTTAAAGAATTAAATATATTGAATTACCCTATTTTTATACCCTTCAAATCGTACATATATCTTTTCTTAAATTTTTATTTTATTGTACTTATGAGGTTTATATATATATTAATAATTTTATAAGCTCTTTCAAGGTAAAAATTGAAAGTCTTTCAAATATATTATAACAAAATACTTACCATTGTATCGCAAAATTTATATTTATAGTATGAAAAATGAAAAGTATTACTGAATATGGTTTTAGTTTAATAGGTCGCTCATGATAGACTTACCAAAATTAATTTATTTGAGTTGACTCGATTTATTTCCTAATGATGTGATATAATTGATTATTTTAAAATAATCATTATAATCTTTTTATAATTATTTATTCAAATTATATTATAAAAATCCTTTTTATTAGGATTAAAAATTAATCATTTTAATCCAAATATAATAATAATTTTTGGCATTTATGTATAGTTACATTATTATGAGCTTTATATTTGATACTATAAATTATAATTTTACAATAAACTTATTGAGTATAATAATTAATTAAAATGCATATCAATGGACGGATATGCCTTCATTAAGAAGAAAAGCAAAATAGGTAATGAAAGTGCCCAGGCCATATATAAACGTTTCAGAACTAGAACTTGTAGGAGCAAGTTCACACCCGAACTGGTTGGTATCCGTCGCCGTTCTTGTTCCTCCGGTGATATCGTACGGCAGCAACAGCTCCCAGCAAAATTACTGCTGCCCATGCATAAGCAGAAAGGTTCATATGTTTGTAATTCTGCAGAAGACAAGCAGATATCATAGGATTAATGTTATTTGCTGCAAATAAGAGTCAGGTTATTGCAATGGCGAGTAGTCAACCGAACTACTTATTGTCGTATAAAGGGTATAATGAGCCGTTACTATTTGAAGATTTGAAAAGAGAATATTCTTACAATAGTTAGAGCATCAACGAATGAATAGGTCTCAGGCACACGGTCTGCGACCAAAAAGTAGAATAGCCCCATTACTCCTGTATGATGGAGGGAGCTGCTGTAGTTGGATTCCACAATCAGAGTTTCCCCTGCTGTTAATTTGATAGAACCTGGTTGAGGATAACATGTGGACATTCCTACAACGTAACCAGCCTCGTTTCCGGCTCTGGTCCCATTTCCATAAGCTGGGATTGACGTGCATATAGCCTCTCCATCCTGAATTCACCAAATAGAGGCATGCCATGAAACAAGCATAGTTGCACTAACAGCATGGGAATGCAGAGAAGCTATTGAAGTCAAGCGGGGTAAATATTAGGTTGCGAGGCCATTAAGAATATATAATCTCATACCAGTCAATTTTAACAAGGTGCTTCGTATTTAGTTTATGATTAGAAAACTTTTTAAAAAAGAACAGCAATAAAAGATTTCAATAATAACATTGACAAAGAAAAGCATGTCATATGAATGAAAAAGTAGGTCATAAAAATCACCTCTCTGTATAAAGCTAAACCTTGGCCCCCTGAATGTTGATGAGCAACACCGTAGATCATGTAACCATCAGTTGGCATGGTAACGCTGGTCCTTTTGGTGTGGGAGCATGCATCATCGGCCATACTTGTGGCTTTACAAGGCTCAACATCATATTCAACCTGCGTCAAAGGTACTCTATTGCCTCAATATTTGTGGAGAAGTTGCAGGCTTGAAAATTCAAGTAAAACACAAACAGGAATTAGCTAATATGCTATTGGATTTCGACATTTACATATAATTACTGAAGGATACTCTTAATTTAAAAAAAGAAAGTTATCTTTAATGTAAGTCATTTCATAAAGACATACCCATGATTAAACAAGAACATGTCTTTGATTTTTCTGTAATGTGCCAAAACATGCATTGGAAGATTAAAGTAACAACCTCATTTGCATCTAGGCCATATTGTTCTCAAGACTTGACCATATAATGTGTCCAAAGAACGGAACTTTAGAAGATAGAGAAAAGTAATTTCAAGTTAAATTCGTCGGAATGGCCAAAATAATTTAGTTCTTTCTTCAGTTTTGAGAGTTGTCTAAAAAGAACTTCACCTACCAGGCAACGGTGCTCTACGCTGAGTCCTGTGGAATTGTTAATCTTTTTCTCAGTGTCGGTGACATCGAATTCAAAGATTTTAACAGGCACAACGGAAGTGTCCCAATCAACCCACTTCACAGTATATTTCATGTAGAGGCTCCTCCTGGCACCTTCAAAACCATGTTTCAACCGGCACTGCGTGTGATCATAACAACACAGTAAGCCTCCTTTGTAATCTGGCCTTAGCGGATTCCCGTACTTATCCACTGTAACATTGTACACATCACACTTGCATTCTGTGCATCCCAACCTATCTTCGACTCCCCGTGTATCAATTGCATGGATGTTAAGCATCCATCCCTCCTCGTAGCCTGCAGGGATTTCATCAGGATTACCAATTTCTATTCCATAAGGATCTGGAATCTGTGTTTTAGTTCCTCGAGTTTCTGAGCCAAGGCCAAAATACTGGAAAAGAGCATGGCATACGCCAGCATTTCTCACAGTCATATAATCTGATTCGTGAATAACTCTGCTGCCAACGGACTCTGAAACTTTTGAGTCTTTACGTGCATAGTATCTCATAACAAACCAGTGGTGGAGATAAGTTTCGTGGAGAGGAACAGGATTCCCTGCTTCATCAACTACTTCTGCATCAAAACTCTTGAGAGCAATATGACCTCTGGGAAAGTCTATACCAAAGTAATATTTGTTCTCAACTGATCCTGGTCCCAGCACAAACTTCGGTGATAAAAAAACCGCAGATTTGGTGCTCTTTTCATTCTTCAGATATGCTTGAGAGTGCGGTAAGCTTAACCCCAACAGAAGAATGGCTACCAGAATCCTCCATCCTTCAGACCAAGTTCTCATGTTTCCCTGTCAAATTTCATTTCAGTTAAGCTATGCAGTCTTTTGCAGACTCAAGTAAACACAAAATACAAATGACCAAACACAATTGCACAATATAAAGGCTACTCCAGAAAATTTATTTGCAATCCATGACATACAAAAAGAGTGGGAAAGACTCTGAGCTCGAACAGTAATCAAACCAATAGACAGAGAAACAAAAAGTATAGCAGTAAGTTTTCCTCACCATAAGGAAACAGAAGAGTAATCAACTCCGGAAATGACAGATGGGTCTATGACATTTCATTGATTAACAAACTAAAATAGCAAAAAGAATAAAAGGAAAAAAGGGTTATCTTTCCACTTTCAACTTGATCAGTTAGTAATCTCAAAGAAAAACTAGATCTGGTCTGAATAAAAGTACTCAAACGCTCCAAGTAAAAGTTAACAAAACCTGCAAACGGGTGATCTTGTAATTCTGAATTCGAAAACTCTCTTCAGTGCAACATTCATGGATAACAAAACATGAAATGAATTTATACCATCAAATAGGACAACAAACCAAAACAAAAGGTCCAACAGCACGAAAACTTAACGGTCTAAAAATAGAAAAATTCTCATGAATATAACATTTGGATAGGAATGAAGTAATTTTCCAGCGACTCACTACTACTCTGCTCAGTGAAGGACCACTAAAAATAAAGAAATTGATCATCTTCTAACTCAAAAAGCTTTAACAAAAAGAAAAACCGATGAAGCTGAGAAGAAAGAACGTACCCAGATTGGAAGAGAAAATGCAGCCACTTAGATTTTAAAAAGCAAGTTGGATTTTCGAAGCTGTGCTTGTGTCCGCCTTTTTTCTGTATTCACGCAGTATTGGTTCCGCTTATATGGTGTGCAATTGGCACGAGGAAGCTAAGGTTTCAGGATTAGACACGTATGCCTCATTATTGAGGATTGTCTAAGGCTCTAAGCCATAATGCACAGCGACAGCTAACTTGTTCGCAAAGAGAAAGTGAAAGTGTTTGAAAATATTGTCAGAGGCCACCAAAATGTAAGAAAATGAACCCAGGGAAATCCGGATGCCTCTGGTGCTAAAGTCAAGCGGACAATTACTGACATTTTGAAGAAAAGAAAATGTCGGCTTGACCTTCCAGTACCGCTCTTATAAATTTTAATGAAATAGATGATTGTAATTTAAATTTATTAAAATTAGTCAAAATTGATATATGAGATTACTTATAATTACAGGTGAGATGATATTAATGCTAGGATACAACTTTAAGCAATTAATTAGATTGTATAACATTACAGATACTAAATTGTTAGGAGAGTTATTATCGAAAAATTAAAGTATAAATCCAGGGTATATGTCTTTTTTTTTATTTTTATATTATTGGCTTTGATGAGGTTTAAATACATTAATATTTTTATACGTTCTATTAACGTAGATATCGAAAATCTTTCAAAGATATTATAACGAAATACTTACCATTATTATCGAAAAATTTAGAGTATGAAAGTCAACCTTATTATTAGACATAGGGTTTGCTCATGATAAAGAGAACAAGTTGGCCTATCGGATCCCTCGTGATAGGTCGACTCGAATATGGTCCATAATGATATGATGTAATTGATAATTTGAAAATAAGCATCATTATCTTTCTACAATTATTTGCATTAGGATAAGAATTAAGCAGTTTGATCCGAAACCCAAAGTACACTTCTTACACGTATCATATAATAATTTCTGGCATTTTATGTCATATTTGCATTATTGTGAGCTTTATATTTGATATAATAAATTATTATTTTGCAATAAACTTATGGTGTATAGTAATTACAATGAATATCAAAATATTGATATGGCCTAAGGAGAAATGTCAAGTTAAACAGGTAGCGAAGTGCAAGCAAAACATTATATACTGTAGAATATGACATTATTTCTGTCCAGATATACGATGCTATATAAGCCATCTATTCACTATTTCAGGACTAGAACTTGTAAGAGCAAATTCACACCATAATTGGTTGGTATCCATCGTCGTTCTTGTTCCTTCGGTCATAACGTACAACAGCAACAGCTGCCAGTAAAACTACTGCTGCCCATGCATAACCAGAATGGTCCATGTGTTTGTAATTCTGCAAAGGACAAGCAGATATCATAGGCTTAAAGTTATTTGTTGCAATCAAGAGTGAGGCTATTGCAAAATAGTCAACTGAATTACCTATTGTCCAATGTCTACCCTTCATTATAAATTGCTAAGTCGTCACTCAGTATTTGAAGATTTTGATTGTTGAGAACATCAAAGAATGAATAGGGCTCTGGCACGCTGTCTGCGAGCAAAAAGTAGAATATCTCCATTACTCCCGTGTGATGTAGGGAGCTGCTGTAGTTAGATTCCACGATCAGAGTTTACCCTGCTGTTAGTTTGATAGATCCTGGTTGAGGATAACAGGTGGACATTCCTACAATGTAACCAGCCTCGTTTCCGGCTTCCGTCCCATTTCCGTAAGCTGGGATTGAAGTGCATATAACCTCTCCATCCTGAATTCACCAAACAGAGGCATACCATGAAACAAGCATAGTTGCAGTAACAGCTTGGGAATGCAGAGCAGCTATTGAAGTCAAACAGGGTAACATCAGATGGCAAGTCCATTAGCAACATATAATCTCATACCGGCAACGTTTAACAAGGCAATTTGCATTTAGATTATGATTAAAAAATATTTTTGAAAAAAGAACACCACTAAAAAATTTCAATATTAACGTGGACAAAAGAGAGCATGTCATATGAATGAAATATTAGATCATAAAAATCACCTCTCTGTATAAAGTTAAACCTCGGTCCCCTGAGTGTTGATGAGCAACACCTTAGATGATGTAACCATCGACTGGCGTAGTAACACTGGTCCTTTTGGTGTGGGAGCATGCATCATCGGCCATACTAGTGGTTTTACAAGGATCAACTTCATATTCAACCTGCATCAAAGGTATTCTACTGCCTTAACACATTTGTGAAGACATTGCAGTATTGATGGTTCAAGCAAAAACAAACAAACAGGAATTAGATAATGTGCCATTGAATTTCGACATATACATACAATTACTGAAAGCTTCTCTTTTGAAGAAAGAAAAGTTATCTTTAATGCCTGTCATTTCTTAAACACATACCCATGATTAAACACGAGCATGTCTTTAATTTTTCTGGTAATGTGCCAAAACATGCATTTGAAGATAAAAGTAACAACTTCATTTGTATATTGTCATCAAGACGTGACCATATGATATGTTAAGAGAACGGAACTTTAGAAGATGGATAAAAGTAATGTCATATTAAATTTGATGGAATGGCCAAAATAATTTAGTTATTTCTACGTCCATTTATGACGTAGTTACTATTAAAATAATAATCGTTTAACCTGATTAACTCATCAACCCATTTATAACACAATTATTCTTTATTCGAGTAATCGTGTGGGGTTAAGCGCGTAATCGAATTGACCCCTTTAACTTGAATAGTTTGATTATTCAAACCTATGATTCTATAATAAATTAGTAAAACTTTTACCATCGAACCATAATCACAACTTAATAAAATTTATAGGTGCATTTTTTATATATTATAAAATATTTTTGTTCTTTTTTACTAAATTACTTTTAATAGTCTAAAAAGTATTTATTTTTAATTTAATATTAGAAATTAATTACTTATAAATTGTAAATACAATAACATTAAGATATTTTACTTAAATTTTATAATTAAGATATTTAACCTAAAATAAGATATTTTAACTTATTTGTAATGGTCAACTAAAATATAGTTGTGCAAAGAAAATAAATTTATTTAACAATAAAATAATGCATGTGACGTACCACTTGATTAACATGCAATTTTTTAAAACTTTCAAATTTAATTGCTAATATTTATTTAATTTTCTAAGTAAAGTGTATCAACATAATTAGTTAAAGTATATTGTTTTATATACGTAATTTTAATAACTTATGTGATACTTAACTTGTTAATGCATAATTGTTATATTAATAATAATATGAAAATTAATAACTACTTAACGCATTATAAAAATTAAATAGCATCACATTCTAACTTTAAATAATATCGTTAATTTGTCATTGATAGTTAAATAAGAATGTTTCATTAGTTATATTTAAATAAAATTTTTATTTTGTATTAGTTGTAATTAGATTTGAGTATTATAACTTAATTTTCAAAATAAACTATAGAAAATGTTATAAAATAAAAATTCAATTTATTTGTATATTTAAATTTAAATAAATTAAATGCTATTTATATATTGACAAATTCATGTTTGTGTTATTTATAATTAAATGTGAATATTATAATTTAATTTTTTTTTTCTTTTTTGAAACTAATGAGTGAGTATTTCACTCACTTATTTATTACTTTCAAGCTTAAATATGTACTGACTAATAATTATAATACAATTTTAGATAATAAGAGTTTACAAAAATTTTTTATCTATAATCGATTTTTATAAATCGTTGTGTTTATAAATAGTTTTTACAAGAATTTAATTTTTTTCTATTTTTCTTCTTTAATTTTATTGTAAAAATTAAAAAACAAAAGAAAAGAAAAGAAAAGAAAAGAAAAAAAATAAATGCATTGCATTATGATTTTAATTTTTTAATTTTTTATTTTTAGTAATTTTTAATTTGAAAATACTTTTCATTAAATAATTTTATTTTAATTACTTGTAATAATTTAACATTCACAATTTAAAATAATATTATGTAAAATAAGTTAATATTATAATATAAAAAACTTAAAATGTCATATAAATAAATAATGCATTGACAATTTAAAGAAAAATATAATTGTAGATGAATAATTAAAATTGTATTAAAGTAAAGTTTGGGTTCGATTGTCTACCATTATATTTTTTTAATTTAAATTAAAAGGGCTAACTGGTCAATCTAATTGCTCGAATAATAAACGGTTCGATTCTTTACAATAATAATTTTTTTTATTTAAATTATACGGGTTAATGGGTCAATCAATTACTCGAATAATAAACACGTCAATCTGACATAATTACTTATTAACAAATAAGTTAATGGGTCATGTCATGTAATCCATTTAATAAATAGGTTGCATTTGGGTTGAAAAACCTTAACACGATTAATAAATAAATCATGATCAATTCAATTATCTGAATAATAAACAGGTTAATGTGACACGATTATCTAATAATAAGTAGGTTAATGAGTTATGTTGTGTCACCCGTTTAATAAATAAGTTATATCCAGATTGAAAATTCTTGACACGATTAATAAATGGATCATGTTCAAATTAAAGACTGTTGACACGATTAACTGTTTGACACGACCCTTAAACCTGAATTGCCACCCCTACTTCAAACATTAAAAGAAAAAGAAAAGAAGATGGAAGGTGAGAAGAAAGAAGATAACCCAGATTGGAAGAGAAACTGCAACCACATACAGTCCAAAAAGGAAGTTGGATTTTTGAAGCTGTGCTTGTGTCCGCCTTTGCTTCTGTATTCACACATAATATTTTGTAGCAACATTATTGAGGAAAGAAAAGGTATCAAGATCGGACACATGCGTCCTTCATTATTGAGAAATGCCATAACGCGTAGCGACAGCTAACTCGTTCGAAAGAGATTATCGCTTTTGTGGAGTATTGTCTGTTTGTAAATTGATTGCACAGTTTGTTGGTTTGGTGTTGTAATTTTCTGTGAAAATGGTTGAAAGCAGCCAAAATGATAAGAAAAATGAGCCCCAGAAAAATCAATAAAAAAATTTAGTATGTAATGGGTGATAAAAATATCTTAAAAATTTTAAAAAATTAATAATAAATATGGTGATAAGCGTATAAAAACTAAATTTATTGATATTTTGATAATTTTAATCAATAAAAAATTTTTAAAATGTTAAAACACAAAAGTTTTGAATCCAGCATGAATGCCGCAAATTTAATTGATTTATGGGTTAGGTTGAATTGACTTTTTAAAAAATTAGAGACATTACAAAGTACAAATAAGATAAGAGTTATATCATTTAGAATATATAATATAATATGACATGACGCGTTTGTCATTTATAATATATAATTTTATACATACATATATATTTTTTTGGTATTATGATTTTTTTTTTTAATTAGTATGTATTAGAATATAAATAAAATTTATTCATTTTATATGATATTTTTGTAATTTTTTATTTGATGTTAAAAGTGTTATTAAAAAGAATTTTAAAAAACATAAATAACTATTCACTTTATTGTTATTGTTATTGTTATTGTAGTGATTTAAAGCAAGAAATAACTATTTTTTATTATATATATTATACAAAAATTTGAATAGAATGTATTTTAAATATTTACAAATTTGACTATAATAATACATATAATAAATTACTAGATTAATCTTATTCAACGGGCATAATAATAATATATTTGTTTACTTTCATAATCATCTACGAGTGAGATTTTTACTTTGTGTTGCAACATTAATTAACCACTAAATTAACATCTTACATTATATATGAAGCTTTAATTATTTAAAGAAATAAAATAAATTATTATTCAGCATTTCTTTTATATTTTAATATCTTTTTTAAGTTATAAAACCGTAACTCTAAGAATAAATAATTTTAAAGAACTCATTAATTAATATACAAGTCAAAACAAGGTTGGTATTCATTGCTATATAAATTAAGTTAATGTTAAGTTAATAGTTAGAGCAATCCATTTTTGAAGCTCTTGCATTTTATGAACACTTTGAATATTTCAAAATTTGAATACAATGATTTGTTTTAAAATATAGGGGATTAAAAAATATTTTAAAAATATGTAATGGGAATTTTTATAACATAAATTTTAGAGAGAGTCTAAAAAATAAATTCGAAATTGTTTTCTTAATTGTGAGCCTAAAATCACCTTAAGTTTTTATTAGATTTTATATTGACTTTTAAATCGATATAATTAGGGTTAGGCAAAAATATCCAACCAAACCGAATATAAATTTTTATTAAAATTATCAATACAATAAAATATTTTTATAATTATTTATATAAATTTACATAAAATAATGTCAATTATTATAAACTTTAAATTTTTTTTATTTAATTTATATATAAATAAGAACTTATATAAAAATATCTTAAAATGCTTGAAACCAAATTCAAAATCGAACCAAACTCGAAACCGCCTATATAATCAAATTAAATCGAATTCGATTCCACAACATATATATTTCATGTTCAGTTCGATTTTCTGCCCACCTCTAAATATTATTTTTAATATTTATGTTTTAAATTAATTTTACTTTACACAGTATATGATATCTTTTGTGAATTTAATTTAATTTTAAATATAAATTTTTTATTTATTAATTTATGCAACTTAACCATTCAAACGATTATTTAGTTATCAGCATTTAAATGCTATTTTTTATTTCAAATTTTAGCCGATAGATAATGATTGATTTATATTATAAATTTATATCTTTATATGTACATATAGATAGCCTTGTTGTATTAAATTCTTTTTTCTAATAATTATATATAAAAAAAAAATTTACTTTGAATATTTATTTATTTTTTTGTGTATATATATATATATATATAATTCTTAAACATCCGAATAATTTTATTTAGTTTTTTTCAATTATCCATTTTTGATAGTTACATAATGTATACTCATTCCTTTGTACGTATATAGATAGTTTTGTAGTATTATATTCTGCTTTTATGTATTTAGTGCATTGTTACAATATAAATAATGTTTAATTTATATATATATATATATAAATATTTATTTTGACTATGAAATTGATTTCATTTCATTCAATGATTGATCTTTATAGCAATTTTTAAAAAAAAATATAAAAAATTTTATAATCTGACATAAATTTAGAACTTGAAGCTCTTGACGAACAACGTAAAATCAGAGTCGCGTCTCTCTCTTTTAATCGTTTTACAGTGAACGGAAATCAAAGCAACTACTAGGTGACGTGGTTCAGTAGACTAATTTCACTAGCTTAAAACATATTCACTTGCTAAAAGTTTTATTAATTTACATAATTTATCATTTTCAAACTTATGGAGTATAATATTTACAAGGAATATCAACGGATTGATATGGCTTCAGTAAGGAGAAATATTGTGAAGTTAAATAGGTATATAGATTGTACAATATGACATTATTTCTGTCCATACAATGCTGTATAATTACAAGCCATATACGTATATACAGTCTCAGAACTAGAACTTGTAAGAGCAAGTTCACGCCATAATTGGTTGGTATCCGTCGCCGTTCTTGTTCCTCCGGTGATATCGTACGGCAGCAACGGCTCCCAGCAAAATTACTGCTGCCCACGCGTAAGCAGAAAGGTTCATATGTTTGTAATTCTGCAGAAGACAAGCAGATATCATAGGATTAATGTTATTTGCTGCAAATAAGAGTCAGGTTATTGCAATGGCGAGTAGTCAACCGAACTACTTATTGTCGTATAAAGGGTATAATGAGCCGTTACTATTTGAAGATTTGAAAAGAGAATCTTACAATAGTGAGAGCATCAATGAAAGAATAGGGCTCAGGCGCACGGTCTGCCACCAAAAAGTAGAATACCCCCATTACTCCTGTATGATGGAGGGAGCTGCTGTAGTTGGATTCCACAATCAGAGTTTCCCCTGCTGTTAATTTGATAGAACCTGGTTGAGGATAACAGGTGGACATTCCTACAATGTAACCAGCCTCGTTTCCTGCTTCCGTCCCATTTCCGTATGCTGGGATCGAAGTGCATATAACCTCTCCATCCTGCATTCACCAAATACAAGCATATCATGAAACAAGCATAGTTTTACTAACAGCATGGGAATGCAGAGCATGTCATATGAATAAAAATTAGCTCAAAAAAATCACCTCTCTGTATAAAGTTAAACCTGTGCCCCCTGAGTGTTGATGAGCAACACCGTAGATCATGTAACCATCTGTTGGCATGGTAGCGCTGGTCCATCTGGTGTGGGAGCATGCATCGTCGGCCATATTTGTGGCTTTACAAGGCTCAACTTCATATTCAACCTGCATCAAAAAAGGTGTTCCATTGTCTCAACATTTGTGAAGCCATTGCAGTATTGAAAATTCAAGTAAAACACAAACGGGAATTAGCTAATCTGCTATTGGATTTCGACGGAATTGCCAATATAATTTATTTCTTTCTTCAGCTTTAAGAGTCGTCTAAAAAGAACTTCACCTACCAGGCAATGATGCTCTATGCTGAGTCCCGTGGAATTATAGAACTTTTTCTCAGTGTCGGTGACATCAAATACGAAGACTTTTACAGGCAGAACGGAAGTGTCCCAATCAACCCACTTCACAGTATATCTCATGTAGAGGCTCCTCCTGGCACCTTCAAAACCATCTTTCAACCGGCACTGTGTGTTGTCATAACAACACAGTAAGCCTCCATTGTAATCCGGCCTTAACGGGTTCCCGTACTCATCCACTGTAACATTGTACAAATCGCGTTTGCATTCTGTGCATCCCAACCTATCTTCGACACCCCGTGTATCAATTGCATGGATGTTAAGCATCCATCCCTCCTCATAGCCTGCAGGGATTTCATCAGGATTACCAATTTCTATGCCATAAGGATCTGGAATATCAGTTTTAGTTCCTCGCGTTTCTGAGCCAAGGCCAAAATACTGGAAAAGATTATGGCATACGCCAGAATTTCTGACAGTAATATAGTCTGATTCCTGAAAAACTCTGTTTCCATCGTACTCTGAAACTTCTGAATCTTTACGTGCATAGTATCTCATAACAAACCAATGGTGGAGATAAGTTTCGTAAAGAGGAACCGGATTTCCTGCCTCATCAACTACTTCCGCATCAAAACTCTTGATAGCAATATGACCTCTGGGAAAGTCTATACCAAAGTAATATTTGTTCTCAACAGATCCTGGTCCCAGCACAAACTTTGGCGATAAAAAAACTGCAGATTTGATGTTCTTTTCATTCTTCAAATATGCTTGCGAGTGCGGTAAGCTTAACCCCAACAGAAGAATGGCTACCAGAATCCTCCATCCTTGATGCAAATTTCTCATGTTTCCTGTCAAATTTTCATTTCAGTTAAGCCATACAATCTCCTGCAGTCTCAAGTAAACACAGTAAAAGAATTGGAAATCCTCAGAATACAAATGACCAAACGCAATTGCAGAATATAAAGGCTACTCCAGAAAATTTATTTGCAATAGAAAAAAAAGGTTGGAAAGACGCTCAGCTGAGACAGTAACCAAACCAATATACAGAGAAACAAAAAGTATAGCAGTAGCTTTTTCTGGAAAAATATAGTAATCGACACTGGAAATGAAAGATAGGTCTATGAAATTTTATTGATTAACAAACTAAAATAGCAAAAAAAAAAAAAGAAAGTTATCTTTCCACTTGCAACTCACTCAGTCGGTAATCTCAAAGAAAAACAAAACCTGCAAACGGGTTGATCTTGTAATTCGGAATTCGAAAACTCTCTTCAGGGCACATTCATGAATTACAAAACAGAAATGAATTTATAGCATCAAATAAGGATAACAAACCGAAACAAAAAGCCCACCAATACGAGAACTTAACGGTCCAAAAATAGAAAAAAAATCTCGTTAGTATAACATTTGGATGAGAATGAAGTAATTTTCCAACGTTGCAAAACAGAACGGTACCCAATACTACTCTGTCCTGCGAAACTGCACCCATGTTAATAATTTCACGTTCGAAAGAGATTATTTGACATGTTAATAATTTATAAACTTTTGCTTTGTGTTTTCTTTCAATGTAAACTTCTAAATTAAAATCTTATAATAGGTGATAGGTGCATACAACTTTAATTCTTTAATCACTTAAAATAAATTATAATTTAAAATTTTTGTCATATTTTAATATATTTTTTAAGTTACATAAATTTCATCTTAATTATTTTTTAAACGAACTCATTAATTATACAAATCAAAACATTGTTTCTAGAAGATTTAACCAAATTCTTCCATTAAATTTATAGAGATACGTAAATTTCTAATAATTAATAAAGGTAGCAAAATGGGTTGTATCAGCACGATATAAATCTAACACGTAAATAGCAATTAATATGATAATGTGAACACAGTTAGTTTAAATAGGACTCAAATTTCAGATTTGAAAGTTGACAGAATAATGTATAAAGATATATTTAAGCCCTTAATGATTATAAAAATTAGGTTAAAACCCTCGTTGAACATCTTTTATTTCCTTAAAATTTATATATAATTTCGATCTAAACCAAAAAAATAGAAAGAAGCTATGAATAAATAATCGAATTTTATAATTTTTTTTTAGTTTTCATATTATCCTCATTTTTCTCAGATTGTTTTTCTTATCACCACTACTGTTTCTCGTTTAATTTTTGCACAGTTTTTATTAATTTTATTGTTATTATTTTTTAAAAGAATAAAGTTTAACAAATTCTATTGGCTAAACATTTTAATTTTAATTTTGATTTAGTTTTCTTATTTTTATTCTAATTTCTTGACTGCACGAAATACATTTAAAACCTAAGTTGTAGCTATATTAATGTGCTATACATAGTTACTGGATATGTATAAAAAAGTATACAAATTTTTTTAAGCATAATTAATCAATATTATATAATATTTTTATTTTACCATAGGCTGCACTTCTCTAATTCTTTTCACGACTTACGACAAGTAAACTCCTATGTTTATCAAAAGAAATCTTACAAGACTGGTGGAATACCTTATTTATCAGGGTCGGTCTTCCCTCCCCTATTTGGTATTAAAGCCAAACCTCTTTTTCATAAAACTTAATCAAGTATGCTCTATGATTGCGGCTTAGTTTGATCTTCCATATCAAAATATATCAATATTTTCAAGATTTTAGTCTCTTTTGTCAATAAAACATCTTAAATTTTATGACTTTTTTTATAGTTTTATTTTGAGAAGCAAGTGTAAACCATAATACTTCCTAGATCCAAATCTTCTTTCTCCTCTAGATCCATCTCCTTACTTTCTCGATCCCAGTCTCCTCTCTCTTCTTCTTCATTTGCTTCGATTCCACATCTATAAAAATGGAATCAGTAGTCTGGTTTGACAGAGCAACATCCATAGAGTGATTCTGCATACGATAGATCAATAGGTTGTAACATCGGGAATTGCTTCGATGACCTAAACTTGAAGCTTAAGGGAGGAGGAGAGCTGTGGATCATCAACAGGGATATTGAAGTTAGGGAACATAGTGACCATTATTGTTTCGGCATTTAAGATTATCTGAACTGTATCGATGCACGCATGTTCATAGTTTAGAAATTTCATGTCGACGAGTGCTATCTTGGAGGTGACAAGTAATCTTTTTTTGGGATAGTAGGTCAAGGCAAATTGTATTCCATCGTAGTGGATATGAATGAAGCCTTCTTTAAGCCATGAAGTGATCAGGAAATCTATATTGTCTATCTGGACAAACTGTTCTCCCTGAGTTGCTAGTAGTTGATAGGCATTAAATTGGCTATATAAACTTCCATTCAGAAGGAAGAAACTCTTTGAGCTTTTCTTTTGAGATCTACTTTGCGATGTAGGTGCAACTTGAGACTTAGTTCAATTTAATATTTATGAAAATGGAATTGGTAGTCTAGTTTGGCAAAGCAACTTCCATAGAGTGATTTTGGACGCGGTAGATCAACTGACAGTGTAGAGTTGCCATGTATGTTATAACATCGGGAACTATTTCGATGATCTAAACTTGAAGCTTGAGGAAAAAGGAGAGTTGTGAATCGTCAACAGGCATGTTAAAGTTGGGAAATATGGTGACCATTACTATTTTGGCTTTTAAGGTTGTTTGAACTATATCAATGCACGCATGTTCATAGTTTAAAAATCTCATGTTGATGAGTGCTATCCTGGAGGTGATTGGTAATCATTTTCTGGCATGGTAGGTCAAGTAAACCGTATTCCACCGAAGTGGATATGAGTAAAACCTTTTCTACGCTTTGAAGTGATTAGGAAGTCTAGAATGTCTATTTGGACAACTTGTTCTCCTTAAGCTGCTGGTAACTAATAGTCATTAAACTGACCGCACTGAACATATTCTTTTATTTTTTGTTGTGGAGGATGTACAAGGGTATTTATGGTGTGAGCAAAGGAGAAAAGACGATTTTTATATACATGGTAGGGATTTAGGAATGAAAGTTTATGTAGAGAAATAGATTCAGAATTAAGGAAGTATTCTATTTCATAAAGACTAGAGATTTTATAGGCCTAGGTTTTCTTGAAGGAATATGAGGAAGCAAATGAAGAAGAAGAGAGAGGAGACTGGGATCGAGAAAGTAAGGAGATGGATCTAGAGGAGAAAGAAGATTTGGATCTAGGAAGTATTATGGTTTACACTTGCTTCTCAAAATAAAACTATAAAAAAAGTCATAAAATTTAAGATGTTTTATTGACAAAAGAGACTAAAATCTTGAAAATATTGATATATTTTGATATGGAAGATCAAACTAAGCCGCAATCATAGAGCATACTTGATTAAGTTTTATGAAAAAGAGGTTTGGCTTTAATACCAAATAGGGGAGGGAAGACCGACCCTGATAAATAAGGTATTCCACCAGTCTTGTAAGATTTCTTTTGATAAACATAGGAGTTTACTTGTCGTAAGTCGTGAAAAGAATTAGAGAAGTGCAGCCTATGGTAAAATAAAAATATTATATAATATTGATTAATTATGCTTAAAAAAATTTGTATACTTTTTTATACATATCCAGTAACTATGTATAGCACATTAATATAGCTACAACTTAGGTTTTAAATGTATTTCGTGCAGTCAAGAAATTAGAATAAAAATAAGAAAACTAAATCAAAATTAAAATTAAAATGTTTAGCCAATAGAATTTGTTAAACTTTATTCTTTTAAAAAATAATAACAATAAAATTAATAAAAACTGTGCAAAAATTAAACGAGAAACAGTAGTGGTGATAAGAAAAACAATCTGAGAAAAATGAGGATAATATGAAAACTAAAAAAAAATTATAAAATTCGATTATTTATTCATAGCTTCTTTCTATTTTTTTGGTTTAGATCGAAATTATATATAAATTTTAAGGAAATAAAAGATGTTCAACGAGGGTTTTAACCTAATTTTTATAATCATTAAGGGCTTAAATATATCTTTATACATTATTCTGTCAACTTTCAAATCTGAAATTTGAGTCCTATTTAAACTAACTGTGTTCACATTATCATATTAATTGCTATTTACGTGTTAGATTTATATCGTGCTGATACAACCCATTTTGCTACCTTTATTAATTATTAGAAATTTACGTATCTCTATAAATTTAATGGAAGAATTTGGTTAAATCTTCTAGAAACAATGTTTTGATTTGTATAATTAATGAGTTCGTTTAAAAAATAATTAAGATGAAATTTATGTAACTTAAAAATTATATTAAAATATGACAAAAATTTTAAATTATAATTTATTTTAAGTGATTAAAGAATTAAAGTTGTATGCACCTATCACCTATTATAAGATTTTAATTTAGAAGTTTACATTGAAAGAAAACACAAAGCAAAAGTTTATAAATTATTAACATGTCAAATAATCTCTTTCGAACGTGAAATTATTAACATGGGTGCAGTTTCGCAGGACAGAGTAGTATTGGGTACCGTTCTGTTTTGCAACGTTGGAAAATTACTTCATTCTCATCCAAATGTTATACTAACGAGATTTTTTTTTTCTATTTTTGGACCGTTAAGTTCTCGTATTGGTGGGCTTTTTGTTTCGGTTTGTTATCCTTATTTGATGCTATAAATTCATTTCTTGTTTTGTAATTCATGAATGTGCCCTGAAGAGAGTTTTCGAATTCCGAATTACAAGATCAACCCGTTTGCAGGTTTTGTTTTTCTTTGAGATTACCGACTGAGTGAGTTGCAAGTGGAAAGATAACTTTCTTTTTTTTATTTTTGCTATTTTAGTTTGTTAATCAATAAAATTTCATAGACCTATCTTTCATTTCCAGTGTCGATTACTATATTTTTCCAGAAAAAGCTACTGCTATACTTTTTGTTTCTCTGTATATTGGTTTGGTTACTGTCTCAGCTGAGCGTCTTTCCAACCTTTTTTTTCTATTGCAAATAAATTTTCTGGAGTAGCCTTTATATTCTGCAATTGCGTTTGGTCATTTGTATTCTGAGGATTTCCAATTCTTTTACTGTGTTTACTTGAGACTGCAGGAGATTGTATGGCTTAACTGAAATGAAAATTTGACAGGAAACATGAGAAATTTGCATCAAGGATGGAGGATTCTGGTAGCCATTCTTCTGTTGGGGTTAAGCTTACCGCACTCGCAAGCATATTTGAAGAATGAAAAGAACATCAAATCTGCAGTTTTTTTATCGCCAAAGTTTGTGCTGGGACCAGGATCTGTTGAGAACAAATATTACTTTGGTATAGACTTTCCCAGAGGTCATATTGCTATCAAGAGTTTTGATGCGGAAGTAGTTGATGAGGCAGGAAATCCGGTTCTCTTTACGAAACTTATCTCCACCATTGGTTTGTTATGAGATACTATGCACGTAAAGATTCAGAAGTTTCAGAGTACGATGGAAACAGAGTTTTTCAGGAATCAGACTATATTACTGTCAGAAATTCTGGCGTATGCCATAATCTTTTCCAGTATTTTGGCCTTGGCTCAGAAACGCGAGGAACTAAAACTGATATTCCAGATCCTTATGGCATAGAAATTGGTAATCCTGATGAAATCCCTGCAGGCTATGAGGAGGGATGGATGCTTAACATCCATGCAATTGATACACGGGGTGTCGAAGATAGGTTGGGATGCACAGAATGCAAACGCGATTTGTACAATGTTACAGTGGATGAGTACGGGAACCCGTTAAGGCCGGATTACAATGGAGGCTTACTGTGTTGTTATGACAACACACAGTGCCGGTTGAAAGATGGTTTTGAAGGTGCCAGGAGGAGCCTCTACATGAGATATACTGTGAAGTGGGTTGATTGGGACACTTCCGTTCTGCCTGTAAAAGTCTTCGTATTTGATGTCACCGACACTGAGAAAAAGTTCTATAATTCCACGGGACTCAGCATAGAGCATCATTGCCTGGTAGGTGAAGTTCTTTTTAGACGACTCTTAAAGCTGAAGAAAGAAATAAATTATATTGGCAATTCCGTCGAAATCCAATAGCAGATTAGCTAATTCCCGTTTGTGTTTTACTTGAATTTTCAATACTGCAATGGCTTCACAAATGTTGAGACAATGGAACACCTTTTTTGATGCAGGTTGAATATGAAGTTGAGCCTTGTAAAGCCACAAATATGGCCGACGATGCATGCTCCCACACCAGATGGACCAGCGCTACCATGCCAACAGATGGTTACATGATCTACGGTGTTGCTCATCAACACTCAGGGGGCACAGGTTTAACTTTATACAGAGAGGTGATTTTTTTGAGCTAATTTTTATTCATATGACATGCTCTGCATTCCCATGCTGTTAGTAAAACTATGCTTGTTTCATGATATGCTTGTATTTGGTGAATGCAGGATGGAGAGGTTATATGCACTTCGATCCCAGCATACGGAAATGGGACGGAAGCAGGAAACGAGGCTGGTTACATTGTAGGAATGTCCACCTGTTATCCTCAACCAGGTTCTATCAAATTAACAGCAGGGGAAACTCTGATTGTGGAATCCAACTACAGCAGCTCCCTCCATCATACAGGAGTAATGGGGGTATTCTACTTTTTGGTGGCAGACCGTGCGCCTGAGCCCTATTCTTTCATTGATGCTCTCACTATTGTAAGATTCTCTTTTCAAATCTTCAAATAGTAACGGCTCATTATACCCTTTATACGACAATAAGTAGTTCGGTTGACTACTCGCCATTGCAATAACCTGACTCTTATTTGCAGCAAATAACATTAATCCTATGATATCTGCTTGTCTTCTGCAGAATTACAAACATATGAACCTTTCTGCTTACGCGTGGGCAGCAGTAATTTTGCTGGGAGCCGTTGCTGCCGTACGATATCACCGGAGGAACAAGAACGGCGACGGATACCAACCAATTATGGCGTGAACTTGCTCTTACAAGTTCTAGTTCTGAGACTGTATATACGTATATGGCTTGTAATTATACAGCATTGTATGGACAGAAATAATGTCATATTGTACAATCTATATACCTATTTAACTTCACAATATTTCTCCTTACTGAAGCCATATCAATCCGTTGATATTCCTTGTAAATATTATACTCCATAAGTTTGAAAATGATAAATTATGTAAATTAATAAAACTTTTAGCAAGTGAATATGTTTTAAGCTAGTGAAATTAGTCTACTGAACCACGTCACCTAGTAGTTGCTTTGATTTCCGTTCACTGTAAAACGATTAAAAGAGAGAGACGCGACTCTGATTTTACGTTGTTCGTCAAGAGCTTCAAGTTCTAAATTTATGTCAGATTATAAAATTTTTTATATTTTTTTTCAAAAATTGCTATAAAGATCAATCATTGAATGAAATGAAATCAATTTCATAGTCAAAATAAATATTTATATATATATATATAAATTAAACATTATTTATATTGTAACAATGCACTAAATACATAAAAGCAGAATATAATACTACAAAACTATCTATATACGTACAAAGGAATGAGTATACATTATGTAACTATCAAAAATGGATAATTGAAAACTAAATAAAATTATTCGGATGTTTAAGAATTATATATATATATATATATACACAAAAAATAAATAAATATTCAAAGTAAATTTTTTTTTATATATAATTATTAGAAAAAAGAATTTAATACAACAAGGCTATCTATATGTACATATAAAGATATAAATTTATAATATAAATCAATCATTATCTATCGGCTAAAATTTGAAATAAAAAATAGCATTTAAATGCTGATAACTAAATAATCGTTTGAATGGTTAAGTTGCATAAATTAATAAATAAAAAATTTATATTTAAAATTAAATTAAATTCACAAAAGATATCATATACTGTGTAAAGTAAAATTAATTTAAAACATAAATATTAAAAATAATATTTAGAGGTGGGCAGAAAATCGAACTGAACATGAAATATATATGTTGTGGAATCGAATTCGATTTAATTTGATTATATAGGCGGTTTCGAGTTTGGTTCGATTTTGAATTTGGTTTCAAGCATTTTAAGATATTTTTATATAAGTTCTTATTTATATATAAATTAAATAAAAAAAATTTAAAGTTTATAATAATTGACATTATTTTATGTAAATTTATATAAATAATTATAAATATTTTATTGTATTGATAATTTTAATAAAAATTTATATTCGGTTTGGTTGGATATTTTTGCCTAACCCTAATTATATCGATTTAAAAGTCAATATAAAATCTAATAAAAACTTAAGGTGATTTTAGGCTCACAATTAAGAAAACAATTTCGAATTTATTTTTTAGACTCTCTCTAAAATTTATGTTATAAAAATTCCCATTACATATTTTTTAAAATATTTTTAATCCCCTATATTTTAAAACAAATCATTGTATTCAAATTTTGAAATATTCAAAGTGTTCATAAAATGCAAGAGCTTCAAAAATGGATTGCTCTAACTATTAACTTAACATTAACTTAATTTATATAGCAATGAATACCAACCTTGTTTTGACTTGTATATTAATTAATGAGTTCTTTAAAATTATTTATTCTTAGAGTTACGGTTTTATAACTTAAAAAAGATATTAAAATATAAAAGAAATGCTGAATAATAATTTATTTTATTTCTTTAAATAATTAAAGCTTCATATATAATGTAAGATGTTAATTTAGTGGTTAATTAATGTTGCAACACAAAGTAAAAATCTCACTCGTAGATGATTATGAAAGTAAACAAATATATTATTATTATGCCCGTTGAATAAGATTAATCTAGTAATTTATTATATGTATTATTATAGTCAAATTTGTAAATATTTAAAATACATTCTATTCAAATTTTTGTATAATATATATAATAAAAAATAGTTATTTCTTGCTTTAAATCACTACAATAACAATAACAATAACAATAAAGTGAATAGTTATTTATGTTTTTTAAAATTCTTTTTAATAACACTTTTAACATCAAATAAAAAATTACAAAAATATCATATAAAATGAATAAATTTTATTTATATTCTAATACATACTAATTAAAAAAAAAAATCATAATACCAAAAAAATATATATGTATGTATAAAATTATATATTATAAATGACAAACGCGTCATGTCATATTATATTATATATTCTAAATGATATAACTCTTATCTTATTTGTACTTTGTAATGTCTCTAATTTTTTAAAAAGTCAATTCAACCTAACCCATAAATCAATTAAATTTGCGGCATTCATGCTGGATTCAAAACTTTTGTGTTTTAACATTTTAAAAATTTTTTATTGATTAAAATTATCAAAATATCAATAAATTTAGTTTTTATACGCTTATCACCATATTTATTATTAATTTTTTAAAATTTTTAAGATATTTTTATCACCCATTACATACTAAATTTTTTTATTGATTTTTCTGGGGCTCATTTTTCTTATCATTTTGGCTGCTTTCAACCATTTTCACAGAAAATTACAACACCAAACCAACAAACTGTGCAATCAATTTACAAACAGACAATACTCCACAAAAGCGATAATCTCTTTCGAACGAGTTAGCTGTCGCTACGCGTTATGGCATTTCTCAATAATGAAGGACGCATGTGTCCGATCTTGATACCTTTTCTTTCCTCAATAATGTTGCTACAAATTATTATGTGTGAATACAGAAGCAAAGGCGGACACAAGCACAGCTTCAAAAATCCAACTTCCTTTTTGGACTGTATGTGGTTGCAGTTTCTCTTCCAATCTGGGTTATCTTCTTTCTTCTCACCTTCCATCTTCTTTTCTTTTTCTTTTAATGTTTGAAGTAGGGGTGGCAATTCAGGTTTAAGGGTCGTGTCAAACAGTTAATCGTGTCAACAGTCTTTAATTTGAACATGATCCATTTATTAATCGTGTCAAGAATTTTCAATCTGGATATAACTTATTTATTAAACAAGTGACACAACATAACCCATTAACCTACTTATTATTAGATAATCGTGTCATATTAACCTCATTAACCTACTTATTATTAGATAATCGTGTCATATTAACCTGTTTATTATTCGGATAATTGAATTGACCATGATCTATTTATTAATCGTGTTAAGGTTTTTTAACCCGAATGCAACTCATTTATTCAAAAACATTATTTATAAACATTATTAATAATTTTGGAATATGAACATTATTTATATTGTAACAATACACTAAATACATGAAAACAGAATATAATACTACAAAACTATATATATATTATATGTGTACAAAGGTTTTAGTATATGTTACGTAACTATCAAAAATGGTATTTTGTTAAAATTAAAAACTGAATAAAATTATTTGGATGCTTAAGTGTTACATATATATATATATATGTACAAAAATATCAATAAATATTCAAAGTAAATATTTTTTTTTATATATAATTATTAGAAAAAAGAATATAATACAACAAGACTATCTATATATACATATAAATATATAACATATAACAATCATTATTTAAAGGCCAAAATTGGAAATAAAAAATAGCATTTAAATGCAGATAACTAAATAATCGTTTGAACTGTTAAGTTGCATAAATTAATAGATAAAAAATTTATATCTAAAATTAAATTAAATTCACAAAAGATAGCATATTCTATGTAAAGCAAAATTAATTTGGAACATAAATATTAAAAATAATATATAGGGATGGGCAAAAAACTTAACCGAAGATGAAATATATATGTTGTGGAATTGAATTCGGTTTGGTTTGGTTTTATGGTCAGTTTCAAGGTCGGTATGATTTCGAATTCGAATTCAAGTATTTTGAAATATTTTTTTTATGTAAGTCCTTGTTTATATATAAATTACATAAAAAAGAAAAAAAAATTTAAAGTTTATAATAATTGACATTGTTTTTATGTAAATTTATATAAATAATTATAAATATTTTATTTTATTTATAATTTTAATAAAAATTAAAGGTTTAAATAAAAATTTATATTCGATTCGGTTGGATATTTTTACCTAACCTTGATAATATCGATTTAAAAGTTAATATGAAAACTAAAAAAACTTAAGGTGATTTTAGGCTTGCAATTAAGACAACAATTCAAAATTTACTTTTTAAACTCTATCTAAAATTTATGTTATAAAATTCCCATTACGTACTTTTAAAATATTTTTTAATCCCCTATATCTTAAAACAAATCATTGTACTAAAATTTTGATATATTTAAAGTGTTCATAAAATGCAATAGCTTCAAAAAATGATTGCTCTAAATATTAACTTAACTTTAACTTAATTTATATAGCAATGAAGTTAGGGAAAATGGTGACTATTACTTTTCTGCCATTTAAAGTTGCCTGAATTGTACCGATGCACACATGTTCATAGTTTGAAAATCTTGTGTCGACGAGTGCTATCCTAGAGGTGACTGGTATTCCACTGAAGTGGATGTAAGTGAAACTTTTTCTAAGCCATAAAATGATCAGGAAGTCTGGAATGTCTATCTGGACAAACTGTTCTCCCGAGTTGTTGGTAGTTGATAGGCACTAAACTGGCTATATTGAACATATTCTTTTATTTTTTGTTGTAGAGGATATACAAGGGTCTTTATGGTGTGAGCAAAGAAGAAAAGAGGGTTTTTATATACATGGTAGGGATTTAGGAATGGAAGTTTATATTAGGGAATAGATTCGGAACTAGGGAGGTATTCTATTTCATAAAAACTTTTTATGTTGTCTCTGTAGTAAGTAAAACGCTTAAACAAAATAAATTTGTTAGAAGTTTTAAGAAGAGAAGGAAGAAGGAAGGTTTTTAGGCTTTTATGATTTGAGAGAAAACTAAAATTTTATTTCTTTGATTCTTCATTGCTTACAATACAAGAGAAGTCCTCTATATATAGGGCAAGCAAAGGAAGCACAAACATAAGCACTTAAGCTACAACACACTTAATAATTCAAACGTACAATAATTAAAAGAGAAAAGTAAAAGACACACTCAAGTACACTCACTAAAGCACCCTTACAATAATTGAAAAACAACAAACACAAATAAGAAACAACAAACACGTGGGTACACATGGGTCAATAGCTATGTGAGACTTTAATCACTCTTTGACATGTTTTGGTGTTCAAGAGAATCTATTTGCAAGTGGTCTCATTTTTGTCTTTGGAATAGTTCCTCTTTAAGCTCTTCGAGACCTTTGAATCTGACATATGGGTCCTAAAAATCTTAAAAGTATAATGGCAATGATTCTGGTGGTCCAAGGCTGAGCAGGGTATCCGAGGCTGATTCTTCACACATTTGTGAGGTAGTGCCCTTCTCAAATGAAAAATAAAACACTTTTTCTTGTATGAATATTTTCTCTTTTATGCTTCTCAAGAAATATTTCCCAAGGTGCGGTTTAACTGAGTGTATGACAGATTTCTGCTAGAATACATATATTCTTTTCTAAAATCTTGCATTGAAATTCTTTATATTCCATTAAGTGTTGTTGTGATAACTTCACCAAGTTATAAGGACTCGTATTCTTCGTATTGAGGAAAATAGTGGACACGTTTGTTAGCCATGAGTACATTGGAGCGTTTAATGATCAGTATAATGTGATTCTTGGACTAGTTGGCTTTAATCTTCTTTTTCTCGAGAAAAAATAACTTGAAAAGCTGGTGCCATTCTTCCATTGGTTTAAACCATGTGAGAAACATGGCTAGTCTTCCATTAAGTAAATCGAGATTGGACTGGATGTAGGACATGGTGTTTCTAGATTGGTGCTATTATTGAAACCACGTGAACATGTCAGATATGTGGAATTCAATCCTAATATGGTACTCATATAGTAGAAACCATAAAAACCATAGGAAATGAACTGTAGAGAAATCTCTGTGGATTCACTTGATTTGGAAGATGGGTATGAATGAGTAGGAGAGATGGACTGTTTCTAATCCTCCAAGGAGGTCCTTGGTGTCTGAGAACTTAAACTCGATAGTATTGTCATTGTGTCTTCAATTGTTGGGACTGATAGAAAAGCATGTTTGAGATAAGTCTTGTGATTTCTTGAGGTCTGATATATAGGGCATTTTCTTCTATCTAGTTTGCAACGTTTGGGTGGATCATATTGATGGCAGGGATAAGAAGTTGAGAAGGGCAATATACTGAAGATTTTGCTTTAAAGTCCTTTGGCCTTGAAAGCATATCTGCTAAAATATTTTCACGGCCTTTTATATGCAAAATCGTGAAGGAAAACTATGAAAACCAAGCTACTTATCTGAGTAATTGCCCGTTTGGAACTTGTCTTTGTTTAAACTGTAACATACTAGGAAAGTTTAACATGTCCATTTCAATGGAGAAATGATAGCCGAGAAGATGAAATTGGAACTTTTCTATCCCTCTTATAACGACTAGAATTTCTTTTAAAGTTGAGTAGTAGTAGATTTCTGATATGGAAAATGAACTACTCTTATAACCACATATTGTTCTTGTTTTTTCTTATTGTTCCTCTAAAAGAACTGTTGCCTAAAAGAGATCACAAACATCTGTCTGTAGAATTCTTCTTCCTGAGGAAGGAATTTGGAGTGGCAGTAGCTGTTGTGCTAATTGTTTTATTTTTTGTACTGCCGTAGTCTATTCTGCACTTCACGGTGGGACATCTTTATTCAACATGAGCTAAAGTGGCTTGATTATTGCAGCTAATTTTATGACAAATTCAGCCATGTAATTAATTGCTCCTAAAAACTGCTGGACTTGCTTCGAAGAGAAGTTTTGATCAGGGAATTCCAACAGTTGTTCGGCAATGTATGTCCGTAGCTTATATTTTCCTCGTGATATCTACATTCCCAAAAATTCTATTTTATCAAAGAAGAAAATACATTTTTTCTAAGATAGCATTATCCTGTACTACAGTAACAACTCATGAAATTGTTGTAGGTGCCTTAGGTGGGAAGATTTGTCCTATAAAAAGATCAATAGATCATCAATGTAGATGAGCATGTTATTGGTCAATGGAGTGAAGATCTTGATAATTGTTTTCCTTAAAATGACAAGGCTGTCTTTAATCCAAATGGCATGACTATCCACTGGTAGTGATGATTTGGGATACAGGACGTTGTTTTAAACCTTTCTTTTAGCTTGACTCCTAATTGGCAAAATCCTGCTTTGAGATCAAACTTAGAGAAAATATTGGCCCGAGCAAGATTGGCAAAAAAGACTTGTCTATTAAGGTTTGGAAACTGGTCATCCATTAAAAATAAGTTTAACGAACGATAATCAATGACTAATCTCATTTTCTCCCTTACTTATTCACTTCGCTTGTTGACATAAAAGACTTGACAAACCCACAAAGAGGTTGTGGGCTCGATAAAACCTTCTTTCTGCAATTGTTGTGACTCAGCAATGGCTAATACAAGATGTTCTAGACTTATTCCCAAATGACTTGCACATGTTAGGTTTAAGATGGACTTTCTTCTTGAATAATTAGGTTAGGATATGAAATCTTATAATGAAGTCTTTGTTGGGCACATCAGAACTAATAAACTTGTGCTTAATTAACAAACCCATAAAGATTTCTATGTAAATGAGTTTGCTTATTAAGTTTGTAGTAAAAATTTCATTGTTTGCGGCCCTGAAGTGTTAGATGTAGGTTTTCCAGTATCCAGTGGTTATTTTGTTTAGGTGGAGGATAGAAGCGACTACTCTTGTATCAATAATAACGATTAGGTCTATCAGAAAGCTATGCTTTATAGTTCAGATAAGACTGGAACATTGGGGATGATGTGCTGTTGAGAGGTGGCCATGATAGGTTGATATGGTTAGAGATGGTGGAAATCTAGAACTTGTTTTGAAGCATCAATGTCTGAAAAAGAATTATACTTTGTATTTGTGGAAATCTGAAAGTTTTTGTTTGTAAGCATGAAAAGAGTGTCTTGATCTTCAAATTCTTATTCTGAAAGATAAGCTTCAAGATCAGAACCAATGTCTGGATAGTAATGGTGGATAGATGTGAGGATTTTTTCTTTCTTCTCCTTGTGAGGACATCTCTTTGTAAAGTAACCTAACCTTTTGCAGATTAAACACCTTATTGGCTTAAAACTGGTCTTTTTCCTTCTAAAGAATCTCTATTTTTTCTTAAAGCTTTTCTTGAGCTTTGATTCTGCAAGCGGAAACTTAAAGAAATGTTTTTGGTGCTTCTTGTGTTTGTAAGAGCATATGCAGGAATCATCACCTTTGCCCTTAATCTTGAGGTGCAGACGTTCATAGGTTTTACTAAATTTCTTTTTGATAATAGCATAACTCCTTAGGAATTTCGAACTATTGCAAAGCTTTTGTAGTTGATTCTACAAGACTGATTCTCTGAGACTCAAAATACCTTAACATTTCTGCATCAAGTGGTTCTGAGAGTTGGTTCAAGGAGGCTTGCTTCATATTTAGGTCGTCAAGTCTACCGATAAGATAAAATCTTTTTCTGACCATTTTGAAATGTTTGTCCAAGTCTTTAGGCATGAATAAATAGCATTTAAATTGGAAAAACTCTTCCTGTGCTTTGTCTTGGACGTGAGTAGGACTGTCGAGGAATTCGGCGTAGATGTAGAACATAAAGTCACTTATGATCGCAAAGTTAATAATGCCAGTTTGCCTATAATCTCCTAAGTATAACCACTATTCTCGAAGTGATCTTGTCATTCTAGAAATAAAGTTTGAAATCACTGTCCTGACAAAGCTTCCTGGCTTGAGAAGCTAGACATTACGCCACAACGTCATTTCATGGATCATATTCCTCTGTTCAGAAATAGGGCAATCGTCATTTCATGTCTTTTTTTTTCTAAGGTTGTATAGGCATGAGACATTGGTAGACTCGTTGGAATATGGACCTAAGGTATTTCTTTCTCGTCCGAGGGAAGATGTACCTCAGGAGTCTGTTGGGCTGTTGATGATTGGTGAGTAGTGGATGATTCCACATAAGACGCTTGCTACTAGGCATAGACAAGTAGCACAAAAGCATCATCACTGTGTTCAGTTTGCTAGTCAAATAGATCTATTTTTTATTCAAGTTCTGTTTCTGGTTTTGTGATCACAAGATTGCGCAGATACTGGGATAAGGGGTTTATGGCAAGTTGAGGTGGTTCACTTATCGTAGCAAGAGGAGGAGTGATTGTGGAGGTATTTGGTGGAATGGAAGGACTGGGAGTTAAGAAGTTGATAGAGCGAAGGCTGGTGTTACTCACTTTCTTTGTCTGACTTTAGCCTTCTGTGATGCTCTTTCTTGTTCAAGCTGTTATTTCTGATAGAGGAAGAAATCTCCGTTGCCGAAGATAGACTTGTAAGTTGCTTGAACTATAGGCAAAGGCTGAGAAACCTTTGGAAGGAGTGAAGACGGTTGAGTAGAGGTTGACATGAAATCAAAAGCTTCATATGAAGAGTATGGTCTTTATTGATGCATTGTTGCTTCTATAGAGACTAACTGAGCTTTTAGGTGATTCATTTCCCTCTGATAGTGGTCAAAAGACAGAGAGAGTTGAACATATTGCATAATGATATGGTGAAGCCACTCAATGTGCTATTTGAGCACCTCAATTGAAGCTACAAATTGGTTTTGTTGTTGAGTTAGTTGGGCCTCAATTCTTTTTATGGTAACATCAATTCTCTAAAGAAAGACATTTTGAGCTATAGAATTATCAGCTTGCCAGTTTATGACTACTTCAGCTTGAAAGAGAGGAGCTGGTTCTCGTATAACAGTTCTGACAGTTGGTTTAATTTTTCATATGGAGCATTTTGTGGTGATTGGGTTCTCTAGTAAATCTGTTAGAAGAAATTGTAGTTGATGATTTGAACTTGAAGGTTAAAGAAGGAAGAGAGTTGTGGATCGTCAACATATATATTAAAGTTAGAAAACATGATGATCATTATTGTTCCAACATTTAAAGTTGTCTGAACTGTATCTATTGACGCATATTCATAGTTTAAAAATCTCGTGTCGACAAGTGTTTTCTTGAAAGTGACTAGTAATCTTTTTTTGACATAGTAGATCAAGACGAACCGTATTCTTCCACCGAAACAGATATAAATAAACCTTCTTTAAATTATCAAGTGATCAAAAAATCTAAAATGTTTATTTAGATAAACTGATCTCCCTGAATTGTTGATAGTTGATGAACATTAATCCGATTAGTAAATTGATAATGATATAATAAAATTGATTATTTGAAAATTAAGTATTATCATCTTTTTATAATTATTTATTCAAATTAAGACCCAAAAATCGTTGGCATTAAGAACAGAATTAAGCATTTTGATACAAAACCAAAAAGTGACTTCTCACTGTTATAATATAATAATTTTTGGCCTTTCACCTTATCTTTACATTAATGGCAGCTTTATATGTGTATCATAAATTATTATTTTACAATAAACTTATGAAGTTTAATAATTACAATGAACATCAACTGGTTGACATGTTCGCTTCAGTGAGGAGAAATGTAAAGTTAAATAGGTAATGAAGTGCGGGCAAAACATTACATAGACTATAGAAACATGATATTATTTCCACTCAATGCTCAACCAGTGTATGCACTATTTCAGAACTAGAACTTGTAAGAGCAAGTTCACACCGCAATTGGTTGGTATCCACCGACGTTCTTGTTCACCCGGTGGTATCGTAGAGCAGCAACAACAGCAACAGCTCCCAGCAAAACTACTGCTGCCCATGCGTAAGCAGAATGGCTCATGTGTTTGTAATTCTGCAAAAGACAAGCAGATATCATAGGCTCAATGTTTTCTGTTGCAATCAAGAGTAAGGCTATTGCAGTAGCAAGTAGTCAACTGAACAACTTTGTCCAATATCTACCCTTCATTATAAATTGTATACAGTCGTTACCCACTATTTGAAGATTTGAAAAGAGAATCTTACATTGGTGAGAGCATCGAAGAACGAATAGGACTCTGGCACACGGTCTACAAGCAAAAAGTAGAAGAGACCCATTACTCCTGTGTGATGTAGGGAGCTGCTGTAGTTAGATTCCACAATCAGAGTTTCCCCTGCTGTTACTTTGATAGAACCTGGCTGAGGATAACAGGTGGACATTCCTACAATGTAACCAGCCTCGTTTCCCGCTTCTGTTCCATTTCCGTAAGCTGGGATTGAAGTGCATATAACCTCTCCATCCTGAGTTCACCAAACAAGCAGTTTCACTAACAGCATGGGAATGCTTAGAAGCTATTGAAGTCATACGGGCTAATATTAGACAGCAAGTCCACTGGGAATATATAATCTCATACCAGCCAATTTTAACAAGGTCCTTCATTTTAGTTTATGATAAAAAATAAATTAAAAAAGAAGCCCAATACAAGATTTCAGTATTAACATGGAACAAATGAGAACATGTCGTATGAATGAAAAATTATATCATAAAGTCACCTCTCTGTATAAAGTTGAACCTGTACCCCCTGAGTGTTGGTGAGCTACACCGTAGATGATGTAACCACCAGTTGGCATGGTAACGCTCGTCCTTTTGGTGTGAGAGCATGCACCATCGGCCTCACTAGTGACTTTACAAGGCTCAACTTCATATTCAACCTGCACCCAGATGTACCCTATTGACTCAATATTTATGAAGACATTGCAGTATTGAAAATTCAAGTAAAACACAAAGAGGAATTAGCTAATATGCTAATGAATTTCTACATATACATACAATTACTGAAAGCTAATCTTAATTAAGAAAAAGGTTATCTTTAATGCCAGTCATTTCATAAAGACTTACCCGTGATTAAACACAAAAAATGTCTTTCATTTTTCTAGTAGTATGCCAAAATATGCACTGGATGATTGAAGTAACAACCTCATTTGCATCTAGCCCATATTATTTTCATGATGTGACCATATGATATGTTCAAAGAATGGAACCTTAGAAGACTAAGAAAAGAAATGTCAAGTTAAATTCGATGGAATGTCCAATATAATTTAGTTCTTTCTACAGTTTTGAGAGTTGTCTAAAATGAACTTCACCTACCAGGCAATGATGCTCTATGCTGAGTCCTGTGGAATTGCTAAACCTCTTCTCAGTATCGGTGACATCTAATATCAAAATTTTAACAGCCACAACAGAAGTGTCCCAATCAACCCACTTCACAGTATATTTCAAGTAGAGGCTCCTCCTGACACCATCAAAACCATCTTTAACCCGGCACTGTGTGTGATCATAACAGCACAATAAGCCTCCTTTGTAATCTGGCCTTAGTGGGTCCCCATACTCATCCACTGTAACATTGTACAGATCACACTTGCATTCTGTGCATCCAAACCTATCTTCGACTCCCCGTGTATCAATTGCATGGACGTTAAGCAGCCATCCCTCCTCATAGCCTGCAGGGATTTCATCAGGATTACCTATTTCTATCCCATAAGGATCTGGAATATGTGTTTCAGTGCCTCGCGTCTCTGAGCCAAGGCCAAAATACTGTCCAACATTATGGCACACACCATCATTTCTCACAGGAATAAAATCTGATTCACTAACAACTCTGTTGCCATCGTAAGCTGAAACTTCTGAATCTTTACGTGCATAGTATCTCATAATAACCCAGTGGTGAAGATAAGTTTCATGAAGAGGAATAGGATTTCCTGCCTCATCGACTACTTCTGCATCAAAACCCTTGAGAGCAATATGACCTCTGGGAAAGTCTATACCAAAGTAAAATTTATTCTCAACGGATCCTGGTCCCAGCACAAACTTTGGTGATAAAAAAACTGCAGATTTTATGTTCTTTCCATTTTTCAGATATGCTTGCGAGTGCGACAAGCTTAATCCTAGCAGAAGAATGGCTATCAGAATCCTGTATCCTTGAAACCAATCTCTCATGTTTCCCTGTCAATATTTCATTTCAGTTAAGCCGCACAATCTTATGCAGACTCAAGTAAACACAGTAAAGGAATGAAACTCCAGAGAATACAAATGAGTAAACACAATTGCACAATATAAAGGCTACTCCAGAAAATTTATTTGCAATCCATGAGATAAAAAAAAGTTGGAAAGATATTAGCTCGAACAGTAATCAAACCCATATGCAGAGAAACAAACAGTATAGCAGTAGCTTTACCTCACCTTAAATAAAAAAATAGTAATCAACACTGGAAATAACAGATGGGTCAATGATATTTTTTTGATTAACAAACTAAAAAAGAAAAAAGAAAAAGAGGAAAAAAAAATGTTATCTTTCCACTTGCAACTCGATCAGTCACTAATCTCAAAGAAAATCGACATACTGGTGTTAATAGAATTACTCAAACGCTCCAAGTAAAAGCAAAACCTGCAAACTGGTGATCTTGTAATTCTGAAATTCGCAAACTCTCTTCAACGGACATTCATGAACAACAGAACATGAAATGAATGTATACCATCAAATAAGGATAACAAACCAAAATAAGAAGCCCCCCGTAACAGTCAAAATAGAAAAATTCTCATTAATATAACATTTGGATAGGAATGAAGTAATTTTATCAACGATCCAATACTACCCTGTTCACTGAACGACCACTAAAAATAAAGAAATTGATCATCTTCTAACTCAAAAAGCTTTAACAAAAAGAAAAAACTATGAAGCTAAGAAGAAAGAACGTACCCAGATTAGAAGAGAAAGAGACACTGCAACCACTTACAGTCCAAGAAGCAAGTTGGAATTTTGAAGCTCTGCTCGTGTCTGCTTTCTTCTGTATTAACATTTATGATATTCGTTCCATTTATATGGGTACGCAATTGCAGCAGGGAGGGAAGTGAAGATATCAGGATCAGACACGTGTCGTTCACCATTAAGTAAACGTCAAAATTACAGCACGACTTACAAGGTGAGATTTGCAGATTAGATGGATTGCCTCAGCCATGACGTTCACCCACAGGTAACTTGTTCAAAAAGAAAAAGTGAAAGGGTCTGAAAGAAATTGTCGCATTAATGAAGTATTGTCTGCTTGGAAATTGACCGCACGGTTTGGTGGTTTGGGATTGTAATTTTCTGCGAAAATGGTTAAAAGACAGCCGAACTCCAAGAGACTGAATCCCAGAAAAATCTGGGTCGCTTTCACATTTATGTAAGGAGGACATATGCAGGTTGTTTTTTTTTCTTTTTTTAAAAAAAAAAATAGAAACTTTGTCGGCCTGCAGTGTGTCATAGATAGCTTTTTACTCACGGGTTTAAGACGGAGATTGGATTTGATATTTCTTTTTTTAATACTAAATCGTACGTCATGGATTGTAAATAAATTTATTAAAATTAATCGAAATTAATATGTAAGTTCTGCAACTTGAATACAGGTCACTTTAAATCATTAAAATGTTTTAATTTAAACGTGCTTATTTTTTAATTTAATACTAAAAATTTTTAATTATATTTTAAATAAAATAAAGTTAAAATTTTCAACTTAAAAGTGAAGTATATAATTTAAATAAATTTTTTTAGTTGAATAAATTAAAATAATTTTTAAATTTTATTTAGTTCTCTATTTATAATATTTATAAAGGTCAAAGAATCAGTAAATTTATATTTTTATATGTATATTTACACATATTTATAAATTATTTTATCTATATATTTCAATAGTTAAAATTAAATTTAGTAAACATTTTAATTATAATTATTAATTATATATTAATTACATACGTCAAATTTAATCTCAATGATTAGAAATATATAGGTTTAACGGCTTACAAATAATGTAACATATATGTAAAATTTATGAGGTTGTCAATGCTAATTTTTTATAAAAGTACTTGGTTTTAGGCATTTATATTTAGGCATTTATATTTAGAGTTGATAAATAAGAAACAAATATATTATTTAAAATTATCCATATTTATTTATATTTTAGATCAATTTAGATTTTTAATTAAAAAAAAGTCATTACCCTTCACATTATAGACATTGATTAGTTATGGTCACGAGAGTAATTTAACATATGAGATAACTAGTTATTTATAATAAAAAAAATTATGTATTTTTCACCATATTTTGGATCGATTGAACTTTCAAATTTCATAAATTTAATTCAAAATATGTCATATAATTACTTCTAAAATATAATAAATTACTAAATTATTTTATTCCACCAATGTAACAATGAAGCCACAGAAAAAGATGATAATATAGAGTCGTGTTTTACCTGCTTAGGTACCTATTACATCTTATGATACTTGATTGGTACATGCAACTTTAACTAATTAATGGATTAAAATAAATTATCATTCAAAATTTTTGTCATATTTTAATATAATTTTTAAGCTACATAAAGTTGATTATAACAATTTTTTAAAGCAACTTGTTCATTACAAATAAGTTCAAATCTCATTACTAGAAGATTTGATCAAATCCTCCATCAAACTTGAGTAATATTTGTTTTTTCCATATAAAATTTAAACATAATTAAAATTTGAAGGACATGTTTGTTTTTTTTGTTGAGTTTTGAATATAATTTTTCAGATGTCTAAAATTCATTTATTTTTTAACTTATATTTAAAATTCATTTGTTTTTTTAACTTATCTTTGAATATTTATTAAAAATGTCTAAGTATAATTAAGTTAAAAAAGTTGACTTAATCTGAGTGAATAAACGTCTAAATAATTTAAATATTTTATTTGTCAATAATATTCTTAATTTATTATTTAATATGTATATATGTCAATAATTTAATATATTAATTTAAAATTTTTAAATTCATAAATGTACACATATCAGTTTCAAATTTTTTATTTTTAAAAAAACAAATAACTTAATATTTATATTCAAATAATCAAACATATCAATCAGATTTAAATTTCAATAAAATTTAAATTTTAATTATGTTCAAAGTTCAAAAAAAAAAAAAAAAACAAACACTACCTTAAATAAAAAAATAAAATCTCTAAGATACAATTAAGTTGGTATTCATTGTTATACGAATTAAGTTAATATTAAATTGGTATCTAGGAGAATTCTTTTAGAAGTTTTTAATTTTTTTCTTAATTGCAAACTTAAAATCATTTTAAATTTTTCTTAATTTTCATATTGATTTTGAAATTAATTTATTTTTAATATTTATGTTCTAAATTAATTTTACTTTACATTGAAGACGGGATTCTTTTGATGAAAAAAATTGTCTTCCCTTAATTTTTTTTTTACTTTATTTCAGATAAAAAAATTTGCATCCATTAATTCATGTAATTTAATGGTTGAAATGATTACTTATTAGTTGAGAGTGTTATAACGAAAGTATAGTTGAGAAATTGACAAATACACGCTAATATTTGACATAATAGACAGATACCCTAAAATATTTGAAGAAAAACAAATACTCCTTTCAAGTTTGATTAAATTAAAAAATATGCTTTAAAATATTATTTAATCATGAAAAATAATTATTTTACTCTTATATATTTAGAAGGTATATTAGTTGACTACTTTAACTCAATTATTAATACATAATAACCAACAGACCCTTATGATTTTTTTTGATAATTATGTAATCAAATATTTTTTATAATTAGTCTCTAAATTACTGTTAATATTTTAAATGTTTTTATTATCATTATATTAATAATATTCAATATTTTTCGAAAATATTTGATTGTAAATTATATAAATTATTCAAATTATTTTATTTATAAATTAATAGAGTTATGTATAAACTATTTAAATATTCTCAAAATTATAAATAATTGAATTCATATAATTCAAATATTATTTGGGTTTTATTTTAATTGATTGTGTTATAAATTAAGAATATTTGGTTATAAATTATATAAATTATTTAATTTATAAATTAATATAATTATGTATAAAATATAAATTATTATATTTATTCTTAAAATTATAAATTATACAAATAATTAAAATAAATATAAACTAATATTTGAATTTTATGAATATATTATTTATAATATATTTGATATATAAATTCTAAATATTCAATATGATATATTTATTTATCAAAAATATTATCAAAATAACATATTTATTTATCAAAAATATTTTTAAAATATAAATAATATAATTCATATCGTTCAAATATTATTTAAAATTTATTTTAGTTGATTATGTTGAAATTAATATAATGATAATAAAAATATTTAAAATATTAATAATAATTTAGAGACTAATTATAAAATATTTGAATACATAATTATAAAAATCTATTATTTATTATATATTAATAATTAAATTAAAATAGTCAATTAATATATCTTTTAACTATATAAAAAAAAATAATTATTTTTTATAATTAAATAATAATTTATAAGTATACGTCTATTTAATTAAACTTTAAAAAAATATTTATTTTTCTTCAAATATTAAGCCATATATGGCTATATGCCAATTTCCCTTCATAATTTGTTGAAAATAGACTCGAAAACCTAAAATAAAAAAAGTAGTACAGCAGCATCTCACCTTAAGATGGCTACAAAGGTGGGAGTGAAAACCCCAGAAACCGGGAAATTTGACCTAAATTTAGAACTTGAAGCTCTTGACCAACAACGTGTCACAGGCTGCTAGCTTGCTACTACCCTCAATCGAAACTAGAATCTGCTCCAATTATTATCATTCAGAAAATCAGAACTGTGTTTTTCTCTTTCAATCTTTTCACGGTGAACGGAAATCAAACCAAAGGAAATGACGGGGAAAAAGGAAAAGGCCAAGGAGAGACGAGAAAAGAGACTCCAAGAGATTTCCCTACTCCGCACCATTCCCTACTCCGATCACCAGAGGTACCCATTTCACTAAATTCATTATATTACTGAAAAATATTATTAGAATTTGTCTGTGTTGTTCATTTCTCTGATGGGCTTGTTAATGCCAGTATAATTCTGTTAGAAATCTCAATAGTGCTGTCTGCATTAAGGCATTGGTATAAGGAGTGTGGTATTTATGTATGATGGGTGTGTTCATAATAGGTGGTGGTCGTCGGAAACTCTTGCGGTGGTGACTGGTGCTAACAGAGGAATTGGGTTTGAGATTGCTAGACAACTTGCCGCTCATGGATTAACAGTTATATTGACGTCAAGGGACACTAGTGTTGGCCTTGAAGCGGCTAAGGTCTTGCAAGAAGGAGGTTTGAACGTGGATGTCCATCAACTTGATGTCTTAGACTCAACATCAATCCAAGACTTTTGTGATTGGGTACGAGAAAAATACGGTGGCATAGATATTCTGGTAACTTGTTCATAACTTGATCTTTTACATTCCATGGTACAAGTTTAGTTTCATTTATATTTATGATTA
Organism: Azadirachta indica; assembly: GCA_022749755.1. Lineage (NCBI taxonomy): Eukaryota > Viridiplantae > Streptophyta > Magnoliopsida > Sapindales > Meliaceae > Azadirachta > Azadirachta indica. Next base: position 17,891,225 of record CM040446.1, read on the forward strand.
TGTTGAAAGGAACTCACTAATGTTGAATTCATCTGTGCTGTTTTGGCATTTGGTTCATGTGTTTTTTTTTTTGGGTCATTTTATGTCAACAAGATTTTAATGCTGGATGTCTTTTTATACATATGATCTATTGAGTATTGTTTTCTATAGATTTGTTTAGCTTAATTCACTGATAAACCTTAATTTGCTGATGTACTTTTTGATGTGTTTTATGCAAACTTATAATTTTGCAGGTTAATAATGCAGGTGTTAATTACAATCTTGGTTCTGATAATTCAGTTGAATTTGCCAAAGAAGTTATAGCAACGAACTATTATGGCACCAAAAATATGATTAAAGCTATGATCCCCTTGATGAGACCTTCTGCTGTTGGTGCTCGTATTGTTAGTGTGAGCTCTCGGCTAGGTAAACTAAATGGCAGGCGTAATGTGAGTAAATCTCTCTTACTTCTTCCCCTTTTGCAATTTTATACTTTTAAATCTTTTATCTTTTTATTTATTTTTCTCTACGATAGATTATTTTGTGTCTGCTTCAGTAATGTTATTGTATATTACAAGTCTTTTTACCCTTCTTTTGGGTCTAGCTCTGCTTGCTTTATCAGAAAACTCACAGCCTGTTGGCAATGCCCTTTAGCAAAATTATGGTGCAAGCATAAATGCTTATTTTGCTTTGTGGTTAATGGTTGATGCCCACTTAGTTTCAAATTGGAACTTGCCATCTGGGAAGGGTTGATGTGACAGCAGACTTAAGATTGCTTTTGCTGCAATGTTAATAGAGAAAACTTTTGTGCTTCTTGTCGTGATTCAACTTGATATATTATCTTGATATTGTTTAATGGGAGAGTGTTGTTTTTAACTACCATTGTATTAGATTCCTGAAATTTCTAAATCAAATATTTCGATTTTCTGTTGATTATAGATCTTAGTAGGTCATTTACTGTGAATTGCTTTATCATTATTACTATTATTATTTTCTATATCTAAGATACACTCAAGATAACATCTGCTATTGTGCAAGAAGTGACAATAGTTGATTTCTTTGATGTTATTTTGCCCCTCTCATGCTTTGATCTATATTAAGTGTTAACTTAGGTTCACTCTGGCAGAGACTTGAAGACCCCAGATTGAGACAAGAACTAGATGATTTGGACATTCTCTCGGAGGAAATCATTGATAGAACTGTATCTACTTTCCTACAACAAGTAGAAGAGGGCACTTGGGAATCTGGTGGATGGCCTCAGACATTTACTGACTATTCAGTGTCAAAACTTGCAGTTAATGCTTATACCAGGTTAATGGCAAAGGAACTGTCTGACCGCCCTGAAGGTGAGAAGATTTACATCAACTGCTTCTGCCCAGGTTGGGTGAGGACTGCTATGACAGGTTGGGCTGGCAATATTTCAGCTGAGGATGGTGCTGACACTGCAGTATGGCTTGCCCTGCTTCCAGACCAGGCAATAACAGGAAAATTTTTTGCAGAGAGACGTGAAATAAGCTTTTGAAGCAATTGGGTTGAACACTACTAGAGAGGAGAACAAATCCACAAAAACCGAAAAGGAAAACTAACAATTTTACACCCCGGCTCATGTAATGAAGATTTCATTTCATGGATTCTATGATAAATGGAAGTGAGCAATTGTCACTGTTGGGTTGGAGACAAAATGATGGATGCATGATTTGTTTGAATCTCCGGAATGGTTTGTGAAGCATAAATGAGGGAGTATAGTTTATAGGATGTCAGATACTTTCCAGTTGATTCCTTGGAATCAAATATGTTTACAACATTCTTCAATATTTTCCCACCTCACTCAAAATAGTTATCACTTGGTTGATTGAGAGTCTTCTCCTAATTTTAGTTTTTTGTCTTTGGCGTTCTCATTTAGGCTTATTTATCACATCAAAATCTTACTCGTCTTTTAAGAATTGTGTTTATCTTTTAAAACAAAGAGCCCTTTATTTAACAGCATGGTGTTATGCTTTCGATTCAATGAACTACTGATGCCTCTGCCTAGGCCTCTTTGTTTGTTGAATTTTCTTGGTATTGTTGATTGATCGAAAACAGTCTGTCTAAATTTCGATGGTATAGAGTTATTGTTTGATTCTGATGAATTGATAAGGAGCTGGACAAAGGATGCTAACATGTGTTAGGGTGTTCATTATTGACTAATTGTCAATAGTGTAAAATAATAAACAATTAAAATAAATTAAATTAAGTAATCTTTCAGAAGGATTCAAAGTAGCCAATATTGTACTGGAGTTAATCGTTCATTCGAATGAGTGAATTTAAACAAATATTTTCATGGGTAAAACCACCCTTTTTATCCTTAAAGTTTGGCTGAATATTTTCGTAAGTTCTAATAATTTTTAAAATATTTTAAAAATATTAATTTTATATAAAATATCTATTTTTTTCCTATACATAATATTTGTTAAAAATAACTAATAAATCTTTTAAGTTTGATAAAATACAATATATTTATGTAAAATATATTAATAAATAACAATATTATTTTAATAATATTTTGACAAAAACTTTTATTGTAATTAATTGTAAGAAATTGAATAATAACAAATTATACATTTGTAATTACTAAAAATTAAATACAAATAAAACATAAATAAATATTAACTTACTAATAAAATATAGATTATATAAATTTATTTATTTTACAACATTTGTATAATAAATATTTATGATTATATTGTAATTTAAATAAAATATATATTTAAAATATAAATAAAATAATAAAATTAAAATATCAATTAAACAAAAAATAGATAATGTATTAATAATGATTATATTAAATATGTGCTATTAAATAATTATAATATTTATTTATTAATATATTTTATATAAATATATTGTATTTTATCAAATTTGAGAGATGTATTAGTTATTTTTAACAAATATTACGTATAAGGGTACAATGAATATTTTATATAAAATTAAAACATTTTAAGAATATTTTTAAAATTATTGAGACTCATGAGTGTATTTAGCCAAACTTTAGGGACTACAAAGGCTTTTACCCTATATCTATTTGTACAAGAGAAATAGTTAACCAAAATAAAAGAAAAAGCGATATTTAATACATAACATAATCGTTTGAAGTAGTATAAAAGGTCTAACTCGAGGAAAAATTTGAATTATTTTTTAATATTTTGAAAAAAAATTAAAAACAGGCGGAATGTGAAAAGGCTAGAGCAAGTATCAGGACTCATGTTTTAACAGCACGCCAACGCTGCCAAGTACCTAACTAAATGCCGTGTGGATGAAGAAGGGCCACGGTGCTACAACTAGTGGGTTTGTTATAAGCGCACGAAATTGCTCTTTTCTCTGAGATCATTCATCAAAAACATGGCGAGCTTCCGAAGAGCAGTGATCAACGTCCACCGAATTCTCAGTTCGTCGGCCTTAGCCAATCGGAACCCGCTGGCATCTACTTCGACATCTACCTTCGAGACTCTTCTCAGGTACCCCTCATCTTTTCTTCAAAATTTTTGTTTTTCTGCTTCTTTTATCTCTCATTGATGCAATTCGACTGATGATTTGTGTTTGTATTGTTTTAGGCCACAATACAGATGGGTTTCACCTTACTCTTCTGATAGCAATCAATATTTAGAAATTGATTTTTCAAACGAGGAGAGGAAAGGCGTTTGTTTAACAGGTTAGTGTCTAGTTTCAACTTCTGGGCGTTTTATTACTGAGAGGGGTAGGGTAATTGATAGTGTTTTTCTCGGTTTTGCCATAGGCTATTATATAGGAGCAAGCAAAGAGGGTTTCTGGAGCTGGATTTAGTTCTGGGTAAATGGGTGGAAGAACACATTCATTCCATGGATGAAAATGGGATCAAAGCTCTTGTTGATGTCCTTGATTTGGTAATTCTCCCTCCTTCGCCTTTTTCTTTTTAATTTTATCTTTCTTCAGAAAATTATAGACCTTTCACTGCTAAATTATGCATGTGCCAAAGGAACTTAAGACTCGGATGTTGTGTACCAAGATGAGTGGTTTGAAGCATGTCTTTTAAATTTTATTTTCAGTTTAGAACATTCAGGGCAATTATACAAGCATTGCTTTCCATTATCTAGCTTTGTTTTTGCTTGATATTTCTTTGAAGTTGAAGAACTACCGATCCTTAGGACTTATGTGAAAAGAACATACTAAATCAGAGTAATCACTAGTTAGGATGTGTTGTTGACGAAAGACAAGACAATGTAAAATCTGACTTCTTCTTGTCACGTTCAGCTACACATGCGTTTGATGCACCTTTATCCCTTTCTCTTAACTTTATCACTTCACTATGTTAGATAGGTGGTCATCTTCATTTGTCAGATTGAAACAGTTATATTGTAACTTGTAACAGCTTTGGTTTTGGGATTGAAACATCAACAATTGAACATCTTTTCTACTGTGAAATGCCTATATTATTGATGTTTTGGTTTCAATCTGGCTTGGGTGTTGTCAATTTCCATCAATATTTAGCTTTCTACAACCAAGACTCTCTGTTCGGTTTGAGTTCTACCATTGATGAGGAGTTCTAAGAAGTTCTGAAGCTTTCAGATTTTGTGAATTCTGACAAATTTAAGAACAGTGTTATTGGGATGAATTGCTGTGATTTTCTTATTGTTATCATATAAATCTCCTCTTGTTTTGCAATTAGCTGCCCATAAGATTTTTTCAGTTTTATGTGGGAGTGTTAGGATGATCTTATGTATGCTTGGTTTTCATACGACTTAAATTATGTTAAAGTTATGTTATGTTTCAAAGTTTGCTTCATTGGTACATTTCAATAATATCTAAAATTTAAATTTGGGATAGGTCGTAGCATAAACAATAGGGGAAAGCATGTAATGTGTACTTGAACAGATTTATTTTGCTGTCTTTTGGAAGAAGATCAATTCAAGGAAGAGGTAGTATACAGTTCATCTGTTTTCTCAGTATATCATCTGTGTTCTGCAGGAAAACCCAGATCTGTGGAAGTGGCTGAGCGGCCAGGAGCAACCACCTGAGGCAGTGAGAACAAATCCTGTGAGAATCTTTTAGATTATAATTTGTTCTTTTTGTTGTCCTCATTTTGTTTGAACACATTCTCATATGCTTTCTCTATTTGCAATAGGTGTTTTCTGCTCTGCATAGCAAGGTCATGAGCAACCTCAACAGCCATTCTTCCCCTGAAACAAGAGCAGAGCCTGGAAAGCCGTGGGTGAGAGGATGGGATGATTTCAAGAAAGGAAAATACAGCCCTGCATCTGGAAACCAGTAATTTTTGTGTTATCATTAAGCTGCAAGGGCTTAAGGAACTCTGTTGTAGTGAAGAGCAATATATGTATTTCTAGTAATTATTATTTGCTTTGCCCATAGTTACCAAACATGATGAATAAGAAGGAACTGGCTTTAGTGAAATCAAAAGAGAACTTCCCTTCGGGACAATGTAATAAAACTAATATAGTGAGAAAACTGTGGTTCAAATGCTTTTTTCATCGTTGCCTCCTCCTATATGTATGTGATTGCGTCTCTCTATCTATGGCTGTTCCCTCTTCGTTTATGTGTGTGATTGTTCAGTCTATCGAAATATCAGTAATGTGGTAGGGTTGAAACAAAAATATGACAAATAATTACGCAAAATTTTAAATACCAAAAGGTTTTGGAAGTAAATTGGGATTTCTCATTTTAATGTTCTTGAACTGAAAATATGAAAGAGTTTGTTACCGAATCAAAGCCAACCCCAGAATCCTCATCCCTCTGCACTGTCATTCATTCCACGTGCTTCATCGGTTCATTTTCATTCACTGTTCTTCATCTCACTCTACAATTACCTAATCGAATAAAACCCAAAATCAAAACCAACTATGGCCTCATCGTCAACAATCGAACCCATATCCTTATCTCTTTTCCTCATTCTCTTACCTATTTCCTTCCAAATCTCTTCCACTGCATCAGAATCTGCAGACCCAACTCCAGCTCCATGGCCGCTTCAATTCCACGCAATTATGTTCATGAACAACAGCGGAACCCTTCAGAAAGTGGACCTCTGGTACGACTGGCCCAACGGCCGCAACTTCAACATAATCCAGAACCAGCTCGGCAAGCTTACATATGATCTTGAATGGGACAACGGCACTTCTTATATTTACACTCTGCACTCCAACAAGGAATGCAGAGTCATTCATTTCCCCGTCGGCATTCTCCGCCCCAACTGGCTCGACGGAGCCGAATATCTTGGCCAGAAATACGTCGATGGATTTCTCTGCAATGTGTGGACTAAAGTCGACTTCATTTGGTACTACGAGAACGTTGTCACCAAGAGACCTGTGCATTGGGTCTTCTACACAGGTAACAATCTGAAGTTGTGATTCTGAAATCTTAGATTTTGATCAATACCCATTATCAATCTGATTCCCCTGTTGCTGTTTGGGATTGTAGTTATGATTTATTTTCTGAAAATTGCTGTGGATATGCAGGGTATACTTCGCATGTCATGACATTTGAGGTGGGGGCAGTGCTTGAGGATTCCAAATGGCAGGCTCCTGTTTATTGTTTTCAAAAGCAAGAAGGAGAAAAGCCTTTGCTTCAATCTGTGATCAATGATTCTTCTTCTGGGAAATTGATCAGAGGAATGATCAGTTCCTCTATGAGGCAGTGATTGTAATTGTTAATCTTCTTGTTATCCTTTTCCCCTCTGTTTCTTTCAGTTTTTAAATAAATTCTCAGAGTTTTAGCTGTGGCTAGTAAATAAAATTTGGAGGAATTTACTTTTTGACTTTGGTTCTATTTCATTATGAGATGAACAATTATATGTGGCTTAGAATTTTTGATGGGTTCTCAATTATTTTCCATTTAATTTGTTAGAATACTATCATAACAATGAATACATATATACTTAATTTAATGTTGTACAAACTTCACATCGAACAAAAAAGATTAAAATCATTTCATAAATTTCATTATTACTATACTGAAATCGTAAAGAAAAAAAAAAGTGAATCTATGTTATTTAAATTTGGTAAATGAAAACTACCACTGTATATCATATATTGTCTTTAAATATTTATTTTTTTAATTATTTTTGACATAAACAACATCGCACGGGTTCATACGGCCCATTAGGTGATAACCCGCCGGCCCGATCCAAACCGGAAACCGGACGACATCGTAAGAACGATGTAGAGAGTGACGTGTCAAACCCTGACAACACAACGCAACAGAAAGAAAACGTTATTCGCTACTATCAGACGAGACGACGCTCGAAACTTTTAAGCAATCAAACAATTGGTCCTGATGAATTCAGATTCCTGAACGGTTAAATTATTGAACTGAATTCCGTTGCTTTGCTTTGCTTTGCTCTGCTCTGCTATTTGGAGTTTGAATGCGGTGGTGATACCGAATTGCTGCAAATGGGAACGGGTTCGGAGTCGGAATCGAACTCCAACGGTTGGGGCCGAGCTCAAGGATTTGTGGTGAAAGCAGCGGTGCTGATTGGCGGCACAATTCTTCTCAAACGACTCACCAAATCCAAGACCCGCTGGGACCATGCTCGAGTCGTAGCCGACTCTCTCAGTGGAGAGAAGGTACTTCTTCTTTCATCTACTATTACTATTTCTTCCATTTCTTTTGTATAAAAAAAATCAGTTTTAAAAAAAATTGTTATTTTGCGTAGAAGTTTAAATTTTTTTTTTATTGTCGTGGTTCGGAGATAGTTTTCGAGGGAACAGGCGTCGAGAAATCCTGATAATTTCTTCAATATGAGGTACTTAACGTCTACCTGTATTCAGTTAGTATATATGCTCATCATTTATATGTTCAATTGCTTTTTTTAATTAATTTTTAGTGGTTATCAGTATTCATTTGGTATATGAGAATAAATGTTTACTCTATAGCTGTGAATTTCTTGTTCAGCGTGGTAGGGATATGATAGTTGATATTTAGATGATTGATCATTTTGTTTGCAATACATTCGTTATTCTGAATGTAGAAATGATCTTTGTGCAGAATGCTTGCTTGCCCAGCAGCTGATATGGTTGATGGTTCGAAGGTTTTATATGTTGAGCAAGTTAGTTTAACTAACTGACCTTTTGTTTTTAATTGTTTTAGACTACCGTTAACTTGTGTAAATTTTGATGTGGATTCTCTTTTTTATTGCTAGGTTTGGAGAACTCCTCAGAAGCCTTTTCGACAGGTTTGTTATTTGCCTTATCATCCTTGAAATCTCCTAATTTACGAGTACATGCATTCCAAACATGCTTTTGATGTTATATACACACGTCTGTGTGCTTAGACCGAGCTTCTATGAAAGGTTTTAGTTGCAAAAATAATACTTTTCTTTTAATAGAATTCTGTTTGGTTGTAACGTTGCAGAGGTTTTATATAGTGAAGCCTTGCCCCAAAGAATTGAAATGTGATGTTGAGGTGGGTTTTTGATCTGATTTATGAATTGAATTATTAATATTTACATATTGCATTATGTTACAATATGAATTCGGTCTTATATTTGTGTGCTGGAACTCTTTTCTACTGATGAGGAGGCAGATTTTGGACACTGATCATTGTGCCATTATCATTCTCAAAATTCTTACCATCATAAGTTTGTGAATGCATATGCAAGATGTAAAGCATGAATATTTTGAAATTACATTTTATGTTGGTTCTACCCTTTAGAAAAGAAACCTGAACTGGAAAAGGGTTAGTGACAAATAGAGAGGAAGCGGGTTGATTATCCAGATTGTGATGACCTAGGGTCCATTTGCTTAAGATGCCTTGTTTGCCATCTATTATATATTTGATCTTTTGAAGTCTTCTTTATTCTTGTGGACTAATTATGGCCCAAAATATCAGTTGCACATGGCTCATTATTTTTTCTGTTGGTAATGTGATTGTTTTTATTCACTTGTCATTTATATCGTTGTTATGTGTGCTTGATGGCATGGTTTTCTCTGCTTTTTCCATTCAATTTACACTCACTTGTTGTCTTTGGTGTCCTCATTAGGCTTTTGACATTAAAGTTGCTGCAGAAAGTTTCAAATTTGATTTTATTGTTGGTACAAATCTGTGTTCTATATGCAGTTATGCTTTCCTGTTTGTCTTCTGTTATGCAGTGCAATAATAGCAATTTTTCAGTTGGTTTGGAACCTAAAATTTAATATTTTACATTTGATTTTACATGGATAGGTAAGTTCCTATGCCATCAGAGAAGTTGAGGAATATAAAAATTTCTGTGATCGCCCGAAGGATCAGCGCCCACTACCTGAAGAAGTTATTGGTGTGAGTCCTCTTGTCACATTGCCATTTTATTTCAGTTTGTTAAGAGATTGATTTGTATGTTTGTTCATTGTACTTTAGGGACATTGTAAAGATTTACTGCACATTTTGGATTTGGGTATAGCTATTTGTAATTAGTTTCTTTGTGACGCCAGCTGCAGCCAGAAAATAATGTTTTTAGTTTACTTTAACCAATCATTCCTTGAACCTGTTTGTCCCTGTGTTTCTTTTCTTTTTTTTTTTTTCGGGGGTTGGGGGGGGGGGGGGGGGGGGGGGGGGGGGCGCGCTGGTGAGGGGATTGGAGTTTGTGGCTAATTAAAGCTATCAAATGATTTGACAATCAATCTTTCTTCTGAACATTTGGGATTATGGAAAATTAAATTATAGATGAAAAATAAATCCTCAATTTGAATAACTAAAAAGTTCATTCATCAACAAGAAAGCATAAATCTATGTGAGGACTGAGCAAAGTACATTTATTCTATTCTTTTGAAGGTCAGTTAAACCTCAGCAGCTTGATACAAATTATATGATGTTGGCTTGATAGATTATTGAAAAAGAATGCTCAAATTGGGTGGTTAGAGCTTATTAGTATTTGTCTGATCTTTGATAAGTCAGTCTTCTTATCAATTTAATCTATCTCAATTGTGAAATTAAAAGCTGCACTGATCTGTACTGTAAGGTTAAGCCTACAAAAGAATTTGGTTTGATTTTATTGCAATGAATGATTCAGTTTGTCTTCACATTAGCATATGCTTCCGAAACTCAAAACAATTACACTGCTCCAACTTATAATATAAGCCTATGAAAAATTTGGTTGGCCTATTAAATGTTCAGTTTTCAGATGTCATTACATAATATCCAGTAGACAAACTCTATGATTACACTGAATCATTGTCTTTTATTAACCCTTGTCCTTGGCTGCACTTGGCAGAAGGATTTAATCATTAGCTTGTGGCTGAAACTATATCTGCTGTCAGGGATAATGTGGACAGTTCTATTTGCATGTGTTTTTGAGTAGCCAATCTTGCTATATTACGTGCAGGACATTGGAGAACATTTGACAACTATATATCTTAGGCGCTGTGATCGGGGAAAACGCTGCTTATATGAAGGTTCAACTCCACCAGGCGGATTCCCAAATTCATGGGTAGGTGTACCTTCTTATCATTATTCAGTCTACTGCTTCCCCAACAGCCATGTCCTGTCCACACTAAACCTTGGGTGTGGTATATGAAAGTTATTTTCTTTTCCTCTGGCATTTTCTTACCCTTATTGTTGATATGGCAGAATGGCTCAGCCTACTGTACCTCTGAACTGGCAGTGTTGAAAAATAATGAAATACATACCTGGGATAGGGGCTTTGACGATGATGGAAATCAAGTTAGTTCTCATGCTGTTGCTTGTCATTTACCAAAATTATGCTTAATAGGCAAAGGACTTTAGTAAGAACACTTTATTTTTGTCTTGCAGGTGTGGGGAGTAAAGGCAGGTCCATATGAATTCAAGCCTGCACCTAGCTCTAGTTTTAATGACATGTTCTCTCCTTTGAATTTCTCTCCTCGACAGTCCATTGAGAAGAGAATAGAAGGTTCTTTTGTCTTGGAAGAGTGATAATTGATTACATGTAAAAATAGTATGTAAATTTACAACAATTATTTATATGTTAAATTATATTTTCCCGACTTATAAGTCACTTGGCATCCATAGTTTTGTTGCGCTGGATACTTAGACAAGTAAAACCTCTTGACGTTAATCATCATTTGCTGGAGAAATAAGCGTCAGATGGGCACCTTTGGATTCGTTATCCTACCTTGAGAATTAGGGAATTGGGGAGTAAATGTTATATGCTGATAAAAACACTATCAAGGATGTTTCATTGTGTAATCCAAATGAGCTGTAGTACAAGGAAGTTAAGCTTGATATGTTTTATTTATTGTTTTTCACCTTTTCCTCGAGTATCTGTACAGGTGAAACAATAAAAGCAATCTCAAATCTGTTTCTGCTTTTTATCATAAAAGCAATAGGAATCTTAAGGAATTTACTACTCATGCAAATTTTCTTATCAATTCAGTTTTCCTCTGAGGACACCCTGTATTCTGATACGACGCAAGCATTTGACGTCATGAATTGCCGAATGCTTTTTCTTTGGAGAGATTAGAGAACGCATCTTAAATTATCATTCAGGGACACAGATTTCTTCACATATCAATGAGTCTGTTCTTAAGCTTGAGTGCCTCAACATTGAATGAAGAAAAGATGGTAATTTCAGCTCTTAGGGTGTTGTATGGAAGCAAAAATGTATACCGCAAGTGAATATAAAATCGACAAATGATATAGAATTACAAGAACAGCACTGTCACTTAACAAGAGTGATTGTTGCTATATTCTTAATCCTAGAAAGTGTTGTTGAGGTAGAAGTATAAACCAGCAAGTGCCACAAGTCCAACTCCAATGGCTATAGGCAGTGCCTTTCTGCACCAGTTAAAAGATAATTCATGTCAGAAACTGAGGTTTCATTGCTCAATTAACTGCAAGAAGTAAAGTAATAATCTGGGAAACCAAATATTGTTCTGCTTACCCAATTGCTTCATCTCTCTGAATGTCTGCTTTTCTTGCCTTGCGAACATCTGTAGCGTTTGCATTTTTAGTCACTGCGGACGCATATGGCCTGAATCTTCTTTTAGGAGCACCGCAAACTGCATTGGAAAACACAATTTACAGCAATGGTCATCGACACACAGACACAGCATTTGCAATAGCTTAGTCCATATTTCATTTTTGCCAGCACACCTTTGTTTTTCTTTCCACGTCAATGTAATAATCATCTGTTAACAGGATAGAGCTTTAGTTGTCTGTAGTATATTATTCAAAGTGAGAGAGCTGCTTGGGGAGATGTTAACATGATAAACATTTGCTTAAAGACACTTTTGATGATTAAATTTAATAACTTGGGGAGGACTGCTTGCATTTATGTGAAAAAGAATGTCATATGCCATGAAAGAACCAGACCCCATTTCTTATATCTAGTGCCAGTTTCATAGAAAAAAAAAAATCCAAAATTATGAGCTGAAATGGATACCAGGACAGAAGTAATTATCAGGTAACTTCTCGAAGGGCTTCCTATCATTGTAAATATACCTGCATCAAAATTCAACAACATTCATCCGAGTTATGAAGATTGTAATATAACAAACATACGGAAATGGAAAAAGAAAGAGAAAAACGGGAACATTACCCACAGTCGCGACATATATAAGCCTGTTTAGAGGCGACACGCATTGAAAATTTGGGGGCAACAGAGGCAAGAAGCTGTTTATGATGAGCAGGAAGCAATAGATAAACCGATGGAGAAAAAAAAGAAGATTTCAGGGCAAAACGATCAGAAGGGCGAACATTGCCTGCAGGAGATAAAAGAGAACTTGTGGAGCTTAGCCTTGTAGGGGCATGCAGAGCCATTTTTTTTTTTCTACTCTTTTTCCTTCTTATTCAGAGTCTCTTTTTGTGAGAAGAAGAGATCAGAAGATAAGAAGTGGTGAATGTACATGTAAAATGTGTAATATTATTGGACGTCTTATGTCTGAAAATTACGTGTAAGCGTGGCTTTCATGTTACCCACACAAGCCTGTCATCCCCACCACTTTTTGGGTTGGACCTTTCTTATCTTTTTATGCTGTCCTTAATACTTTCTTGGCACCTCGAAATTTTCCGAGCTTAAGGTAATTACAGTTTTAATTATCACCCTGAGATCCCATCACTGTTGAAAGCCAACGCTTAATTGGAAAACAAAATATTTGGTAACAAATTCAGAGCTATATATCATAGCACCCTACAATCAATGTGATCGAGTTGACATGGGATTCGGGAAATATGTATAAAGAACTCATACGAGTACGGGCATCTGCTTCACTTGCAGCTTAATTAGAATCATAACATAATCTCTTATATACAACAAAGGCTCAACCAGAAGAGATCAATATGTAGTAAACTGCTGCAGTTTCTTAACCATAAGAATCAAACATAGATCATTTCTAATTCATTCAACAAACTAAGAAAAATTACAACAAACAGCGACAACCCTAAACCTGAATGAATGAGATTATAATCTAACACATTCGGGAAAAATCACGATTTACACTTCTGCGGAATATCTGCATCTCAAAATCCATGAGATTTAGATGCAGTATTGGAAGGCATGATGATAAAAATTCCTTACAACACGGGATGGTAAAGCAGCTACCAAGGTTTCAGGTCTCCAACTGGGCCGGCAGTCCAGTTCAGAATCTTCTCACCCGGCTTCAAATAAATACTTTTATCGTGAGGCAACTTACGAGCAAGTCCATTCAAAACTTGATGGAAAGCATCACCCGGTTGAGCAGGTTGTGGGAATAACATAGCCTGCTTCATTGAAGGGTTGGCAAGCAATCTCTGCTTTCTCAATATAACTTCAGTTGGGATTGATGTGAGTATGGTGTCCAGGTTGGGAACATCTTTCTCATCAACAAACACCCCAATTTCCTCCCACGGAATTGCATCAGCAAAAGGTAGAACAATGTCATCTGCTATGATAACAGGTATGCAACCAAATATCACTGCTTCGACCAATCTAGGACTCCATGGGGCCCAGCCAAGTGGACACAAACAGAAGACAGCTCGCTGCATGTCCTCGTAGTAGGTTGTTGGGTGCTCTGTGGAAATGTCAAAAAGAGGATTGTCCTTGAAATTCTCCCATACTGCAGCTCTTGCACCTCTGTAAATTTAGTGAACAAAGCTTGATAAGTACTTCTGAGTACATTTCACTAATCAAGCTAGTTATAGAGTTGGATAAAACCATGGAACTTAACATTGCCCTCTGCTTAATATGATATTTAAAGGAAACTCCACTTTATTTAACTAATTTTCTTCTAAATTCTAGTATTTTACATAGAGTAGAATCAGTGCCAAGGTGCAGCTTCATGTTCCTAATTCCATATAATGTATGTTATAACATATTTCATCCACATTTAATTCTTTCTCATCTACCACAAGAAGTCATTTTTTGCTTTCAATCTCATTGAAGTAGTGGAATCGAAACTTATATATGTTAATGGGCAAAATACTCATGGAAAGCCCAAGACCAATTTTATATCAAGCATAGAGAGATACCTTGCATAGTAACCACCTTCCGGGTCATTTCCAACATCATAAAACAAACCTCGGAAATAGACAAAGATGGACCTAGGAGTCTTGTCAGGAATTAGGTGGGCTTGCATTTTCTGGGGAGGAGCATATGGAGGAATAGTAATTGAGCCATCTTTCAAGCAGACATGATTCCGTTGTCCAAAAGTCTGAACCAAGGTAGCACGTTGGAGCAAGGAAAGAATTCCTCTTTCAATAGCCTTCTCTTCCTGCAAGAGAATATGTGAACAACATCAAATATCAATGAACAAAAGGAAAATTACTTACCAGAATGCAATATTAAATCATATTAAACTACAGATAGACAATAAATATTGATGGCTTATAGGCCAGTCAAGAAAGCACAAAAATATTGTCAATTGGTTTAAAACAAGTCATCAACAAAGACATGTTGAGAAGTAAAACAAAAAATCTACTAACTTGATAATGAAAGCATGCTCCAAAATCATGGGGAACAACAAAAAAGTGATCAGCCCCTTCTGTTCGATTCCAGTAAGGCCAATTTGAAGAAATGAGCTGTATAGCACTTCTCATCATACGAGGCGACTTAAAAGGCAAAGGGAGGCCATTTGGTGTTAGGTCACAAGTAGTGTATACAGGTGTGTAGAACCAATCAGCTTCCTCAGGATTGAGGGTTCGAACAGGGCTAGATAAAAGAAAACGGTGCATAAAGATCTCAGCTGCAAACATGTGGGTGAGGCACCTTGGATCCTTTTGCAGAATTTTCTTGTTGTATTTGCTGGGAAGTTCATACACAAAAACTTTCAACCTTCCCACTGGATCATCTTCCAAGACATCACCAGCACTACCTACATTCACAAAACCCAAGCACACTTAACACTTACTATCCCTCACTTAGAATTTCACAGCAAACAGAAGCTGAAAATTTTTAAAATATCTTTATTGTTTCCGCAGATTTCAGTAGCAAAAATCCCAATTTTGTGAAAAAGGTTAGATAAAATAGAACACCAGAAACCTTTTAAGAATGAAAATATACTTGTGCAAAATCTTGGGAACATGGGAATAAAGCCTCAATCAATAGCACACAATTTTATGTGCTATTAAGGCCGAGACTAAGAAAAAAAGAATTTACGCCAAACTGATTGTTTCCTGCCTAGCTTCCAATTTGACACGGTTAAGTATGGGGAGCAAAATACTTTATAGACTGATAAGGCATAAATTAAACTCTAAGAACTCTTGATTGTTGATTGCAAAATGTTCCATTTTCTTTTTCTGCTACCAAACAGTTAAATTTGAACTTTAGTCCCAACCTTTTTGTCCAGATGTCTTTACCAGTGTATCAAGTTACTTGGCTCAAAAGTCAAGCCTAGAGGTTTTGGCTCGAGTCATTCATTCAGGATGGAAATTATTGATAACTTTTTGTAATTAGCTCTATATTCTAAATATATATGGAAAACAAGTGCAGTTCTATTTACCAGACGTTAAATATGTTATGTGAAAAATCTTTAGAGATGAACACCAGAATGTCAGGCACAATAAAGCATTTGTTATAAATTCATCCTAAAACAATTTGCTCCCAAGGCAGCTCCAGCAAATGTAGTTTAACATCTGCCTCTTCAAGTGTCATAATGCTAACTGCACCTGAATCATATGTTTATTAGGAGCACGATATATCAAGGATGAGGTAAGACTGACTCAAACACAAAAACAATGAGGCTTCAATTATGCCTGACCTGAGTCAAACTGTACCACAGCAAGTGCTTTCATTAATATCAGTTGTTTCCAGCCGTTCTGCTGTACATATACGTAAAAGCATACCAACTTCTTAACACATTAAGGCTAATCCTGATTTACAGTTGTTGTAGATAACTCA
Organism: Azadirachta indica; assembly: GCA_022749755.1. Taxonomy (NCBI): domain Eukaryota; kingdom Viridiplantae; phylum Streptophyta; class Magnoliopsida; order Sapindales; family Meliaceae; genus Azadirachta; species Azadirachta indica. The sequence continues at coordinate 17,907,492 of CM040446.1, forward strand.
CATATGGTGAGACAATTCCGCTCAGTGTAAGATCTAATCTTCACCTTTATCCCATTATTCCAGTTCTAAATTCTTTGGCATACATTTATAACATTCATCTTCTGCTATTGAGAACGCAAGTAATTAGTTCTAAACGGAACGCCTAAAATATCTCAGAAGACAATGTGAAGATTAGATTGCTGGCCTCTGATATGAAACAAAGTTAGAAAAACCCAAAGAATATATACAATTATGTAGATCCTTCAAATAAAACCCTAAATTCGAAAGATTCAACCTATATCACAATTAAAGTGCACAATTTTCACCTCAAATCAACAGCAAAACCAACACAAATGATGCCAAGATAAAAACCTAGGAGCAAACAAACCAATAAAAATGATAAATATAAATAAAAACACGAGCTAAATAACCATAATAACACAAAATTTGACCTGAAATTCTTTCAGTGGGTTGTCTCCTGTCCAGCTCCACAGCTTCAGTCCTCAATACAAAAGCATTTAATATCATCCCAACAAAAACCCACCTCCAAATCTTCATCTTTCCCCCGTGCTTCTAATTCTTCACAAAATCAAGCCACTGAATCTGACAAAAACTGAAGCACAAACAAGAACCAAGTAAAGCAGGGATTTTGAAGCAAGGCTTTTACAGAAAAAGTAAACAAGAAAGGTTTTTGATAGTTGGGATGTCAAAAGAATCAAGCTGTTGAAAGAGATTACTTAAAGTTTGGGATTTAGAGACTGTATAAACAAGAAATGAGCTTTCTGTTTAGTTATTTGGGTCGATGAAGAGAGCAGGTGAGATTTGATAGAGAAGGTATTGCCAAATTAAAATTTTCTTTAAAAGAAACAGTGAGTAGATTCTCTCTGAGACTATAGTTTTATTATTTTTTTGGCATTTATTTATTCAATAGTTGACAAACAAAGAGCAAAGAAATGAGCTTTTGCTTATTGTATGCTTTGCATTCTCCAGTTGTTTGATGAGATGTCCATCTCATTCCCATACCAAAAAGTGGCTGTTCAACCTTCAACCTGCTCTCTCTCTATTTTTTTAAAAAAATTTATTATTATTATTATTATTATTATTTTTTTTTTTTTTATTTTTTAATCCTTCTTATATGTTCACGCTACCGACGAGTTATGAAATGACACGTGCAAACGAGCTGTAATTTGTTGGAAAAAATATAGTTGGATATTTTATATATCTTTAAAATTCAACCCAAAATAAATTATTAAATTTTTTCTCAGTTTTATAATCAATAAATAAAAATTAATTTATGGTTATATAAAAATTGAAGATTTATTTTTTAAAAAAATATAATTTTAAAAAAATTATATAAATAGAAATTATTCTTTATCTGATATTCTGACAGTATTTGAGAGTAAACACTTAATTAAATGAAATTTATTTTCCTCACCTCTTTTAAAAGAAAAATAATTTTTAAAGAGTTAAATTCTTATTCTTTATTTAAAAAGTAAGGACTATTCTAATTAAAAAGTAATTGACACAATCATATTTATATATGAATTTAATGATTGAAAATATTTTATGGTTATTTTAAATTAAAATTTTTAGTTAAGAAAATTTCAGTTTATATTTTTTTCTTAAATTTCAAATTTAAAATTTAAATCTATTAAAAAAGTTGCTGCTTAAATCACTTATTGAGCATCTGAGTTCATATAATATTCAAAATATATACCATAAAGGTGATATGAATTATTTGTATCAAGTATATTAATATTAAGAAATCAATTGGTATATGAAAATCTAACACATATCTTCGTAAGATTGGTAATTATAAATCAAGTGTGTATGGTCAATAATTTAGAAAAACAAAATTATTGATTTACCAAAGGGTGCTTGGGTGTAAAGTATATTGAATGATTTACCATAAGTGGGATTTGGTAGGTGGTAAATTTTTACCAATAATTCATTGAAATTAATTACTTACTGTATTAACAACTAATTACATACAAAGTTTTTTTGTTGGTAAGATATTACTTACTAATTTGACTTTCTTGGCCTTTTTTTGGAGGGGTCAAAGTAGCAATCTAGTTACTTAGAAACTAATGCATTATGTAATAGTGAAATAATCATAAATTAATTGTAACATTTGCATGCTTATAATTTTATTTTTATTCTATAGAAATCAGTAGCGGTTGGAAGGTGGAAACGAAACTTAAAAATCTATTTCTTGTCCGAGTTGGGCTTAAATTTTGGAAGGTGGATCCAACTCAATTCATGAACCGTGAAAATAACAATTTTTAACACTATTTGTTAATTCAATACCATCATGTCATGAAATTAATAGATGTGAGTTAATTTAGAATAATATTATTAATAAATAGGTTACAGTGGTGATGTGATATAATTTATAATTAAATAAAATTTAAGTTTAAAGGTGAAATATTGTATGACATGATTAATATTTGAATAATTATTTTATTTCAATGTATTTATAATTTAATATATTTATTTTAAAAATATTTAATTATATTTTAGTATTTTTAAAATATTTAATATTATTTAAAATAAAATTTATTAGTATTTAGGTAAATAGTATTATAAATATTTTAGAATGTATATTAAAATATAATTAAAAAATATGTAAAATGGGTGATACGATTATTAAGTGGGTTATTCGTTTAATAAATGGATCGAGTTAGGGTTTCAACTTTTAACATTATTATTAAATGGGTTATGATCGAATTAGCTTAAAATAAGTTATATTTTTATTTAATACAATACAAATGTAACACGTTAACTTGAATTATCACCTCTAATAAACTGTATTATATTTTTGTTGTGTCTTCTTGGACTCTGAACTTTTTTAGTTTAAATTTTTAAATATTTTTTAAAAAAAATTAAATTGATTAAAATTATCAAAATATAACTAAGTTTGATTTTTGTATAATAATAATAATAATAATAATAACAATATCAATAATAATATTTTTAAAATTAATATTATTATTATTGTTATTATTATTATTAGTATGTGTATTGTTAATTTTTTAAAATTAAAATTATTTTTAAATGTTTCAATTAATTATCCATGCTTTCGTATTAACCCACATTCTATTTTATTGAATTTCCATGCTTAAAGTGTGAGTTCAACTTGAGATTTTAGAACTCATGTATTTTGTCAATCTATTTTTTTCATGTTGGCTCAAATCAATTTGTTACCTCTATACACCAAATATCAATTTGTTTATATTTGATTGAAGACAATTTAGAGAGATTGAATTTATGTTAAAAACATCAATATGACATATTTGATTCAAAAAAATTTAGAGAAATTTCAATTCACGCTAAAAACAGCAATATGACAAATTTAAAGCAAGGATATTTTCAATTAATTATCCATGCTTTCATATTAACCCACATTCTACTTTATTGAATTTGTTCATGCCTAAAATGTGAGCTCAACTCGAGCTTTTAGAACTCACGTATTTTTGTCCATCTATTATTTTTCGTGTTGGCTCAACCAATTTGTTACCTCTAGACACCAAATATCAATTTGCTTGTATTTGATTAAAATAAATTTAGAAAGATTTGAATTTATGCTAAAAACATCAATATGACAAATTATAGGCAGGTTTATTTGCACCATAAAATTTACCATGAACAATTTCTTTTATTCCGCGCGTATAAAAAAATTTTAAAATTAAAGCTTATTTTATACATATTTATAAATACATAAATAACCCATAGTTTTTATTTTATACATGTCGGTTCAATATTCTTGAACCCCCATATCATAGCCCCTTAACCATGAGTCCATAATTTCTGATCCGACAACACTAGGTTTAAACTATTAGACAATAAAATTCAAAAAAATCATGCCCCAAAACTCCAACATAAAAAGGCACACATAAAGTTAGCATAATTTGGGTACGGGAAAGACATGAGTGGAATATA
>CM040446.1:17911509-17978815 GCA_022749755.1 Azadirachta indica
TAGGGAAAATGCTGCTGTTTCCTGAAAGTTCCATCGCAATTTAAGTGACATCAGACATTGTATTTTGTGTTATTTTTATTTGAAAAGTATAATAATATTGTACTGTGGCACGTGGGACCAAATGTTTTGAAGATTTTGTTACGTCACATTCCATGGAACAATTTTCTGTCATTGTCCACAACTTTTTGAATATCCCTTCTATAGAAAAATTTAAGGAATCAATATAGAGTAACAAACCACCCCAAATTTTAGTTGAACTCTGAAACATGGCATGTGTTTTAAAATTTGGGTCACTGTAAATAAATTCTGACTTCTAAAATCTCCAATCAAAATATTTCCCCTGTTTCAGAACTTATTATGACCAAATTCTAGAGTAAAAATCTTGTTTTTCCTTAGTCCCAAACCTGGCCACTGGCCGGAGTTAGTTCTTACCAATCCACCGGTGGAAAACTTAAGAAGCAAGCAAGCAACAACTGATCCGAGCAACTGTGCAATCCAATACAAGATGCCCCTCAACAATGTAATGTGCCCTCCAATGAATGCACCGAATGTCACAGCTGGGTTCACATGACCTCCAGAAATGTTGGCACCGACTGAAACCGCCACAAAAAGGGCAAATGCATGAGCCAGTGACGCGGCCACAAGACCAGCTGGTGTCGTTGACCCGTTATCTGTTAGCTTGTCTGCGACCCAAAAAAAAAAAACCACCAATTAATCTCTGTAACCAAAAGAATTGCAAAATTTTTATTATCATTTGATTCCCGAACTTATCATGCAACATAAAATATGATAATCCCAATGCTGCACTCAAAGAAGTGGCATAATAGTATTTTAGCACTTAATTTAGTATATTTATATAACAATTATAGTTTTACTTTAACTTTGAAAGTATAACAACTAGAACTTTTAGAATTATTATTCAGTTATGTTTGATAATTAATAATTATACCATACAATAACGATAACATAAAAGTCATAACACTTGAGTTTCAAATATATACTATTACAATTAATGACCTAAAATGGGTTATCTTAAATATATTAATATATCAGTTTAAAATATGAAATTAAAAAATTGTTTACTAACTACTAAATTGCAAGTTAATATTAGAATTTAAGATCTTACTGAAAGCCATTCCAGACCCTTCTCCGGCAAAAACAAAAATAATCATAGAGAAAAACTCTGCCAAAGCTGCCTTCAAGGCTTCCGGTTGGCTTGCCTCTCCCGGAGTTCCGATTGCGATGTTATAAATTGGCATTTTTGCGGAAAATTTTGCTCAAAAGGAGATTTTCTTCTTGCTCAGAAGCTTGCTTGCTTTGCTTTGCTTTGTTTGTTTAGCCTAGTATTGGAGTAAGAATTTCACTGCATATATATACCTGAAATAACGGCTATGGAACCGGAACTGACGGTACCCGGTAAAACATAGTGAGCGACCAATCAGGAGTGTCTGTTTTCTTTTACGCCACACGTCAGTGACTTTATAGCTTAGAAAAGGTCCCGCGTTTTTTGCAACGTTGTGCCACGTGTGTGATGGTGATATGATTTAGCTGACTGTGGAATCGGCGATGACGAGATATGAGATCGCCTACAAAATTACGTGGCGGACCCCGCTTGGTGAATGTGTGGCGGTGATTTGATCCACCCAAACCTCTTGCGTTATGGGCGGCGAGGATTTGGATTGCGATATAGACCGACCAAGAATATTAAAATGTGTTAAATTGTGGACTTGTGGGGAGTTTTTGTTCGGTGTCGACGGGACCACACTGATTAGATTGTGTCGGCTTACAGTGGGTCCATTTAGGATTTAATATCAGCCGTCCAAGCTGTAGACCCTTGACTATGAGTATTGCTCACGTTTATTCTGTAAATCTAGCTGTGTGGATTGTTTTTTTTTCTTGCCAAAATTTTAAACTCTTACATGTTACACTACTAATTTACATCTAAATTAAAATTTAAAATGTATATCTACCGTAATACAAGCATTATAGTTATAAAAAATAGATGTTAGGAAATAAAAATTCATAGATCTTAATAAATTAATCATGTAATTAATTTGAATCCATTGCTAACCTCAAAAAGTCAAATAGATGTGGTTTGAAAGAACACACTCTACTTAGAACAGATTATAAAAGGATTAAGCATATAATCCGTTCTAATACTTTAAAATTTAAAATATTAATTATATTTAATTATTTGTTCTTTGTCAATAATGTGATTAAAATAAATTTCTTAAAAGATTTAGTTGGTAGTAAAGTTGGTAGTCCAATTTGCGGGAAAAAAGTTGAGGAAAAAAAAAAAAGAAGAATGATTGATTGCCGATAAGACACGACATAATCACACTTCTTTTGACGATCACATGATTTTGTAGAAAATCATTTTTGGCTTTTCTTAAAAGAAATGTAGCGTAGGGATGTAAACAGTGAAGCTCACGTTGATGAAATATAATATGATTTATAATCAATCCTTCACTTGAGCGTGCAAATAATAAATAATGATAATGATAATGACAATTAATAACGTATGTTAGAGGTATACGTAATTAAGTAAATGCAATTCCTAAATTACCTAATTTATTGACGTTCTCACGACTAAATTAATTAATGATTGATCGTATGATGAAATATATATATACATATACAATAAGAATTTATTGTATGCCAACAAATTAAAGGGTCACATCCATTTTTATCATTGGACCGACTAGTTCATTGTTAAGTTCATCCGTGCTTCTCTCTGGAAAGTGCTTAATTCTCTTCTCGTGCTATCACCATTTTACATCATTTCATTATTTGTCATCATCCATTTATTTGAGTTGAGCTTATATATTGTCCCTTTTTTTTCTAATCTTCATTTAGGTTGTTTTGAATTTGAATTTGAATTTTGAATCCACCTTTAGATATGGTACTATTTATTCAACTAGTAAATTATCTTGTATGTATACATGATAATGATATAAAAGCACGTTCATTCAATTAATTAGATGTGATTCTTTAATTTTATAATGCATACATAAATTGTGTTCATTCAACATGAATGTGATTTTTTTGATTTTATAGGATAGAATTATTTTTTAAAATGATTTAAATTTGGATGTCAACTAAAGCACAAGTTCATATTATTTTTTATTTAGATCAAGATCAAGACATCGAGAATTTTTTAATAGACGAAAAATTCGAATATTGTCTACAATATATTGCAACTTCAATCATTGTGAATTTCATTATTTCAAACCTAACATATGTATATGGTGCTCAAAAAAATTTACAAATTCTCTTAAAAAATACTTATCTGTGCAAAATAACAGAATATTCATCTTATTATCATATAAGCTATATATAGTTTTACTAAAATAAGACAAAATAAATCATATTATTGATTTTTTAAGGGGTAACGAACGGAATTTATTAGCAAAAAATTTCATGTGGTCATGAGTATAGATGTCTGCAGAACAAAAATTTAAGTCTGAAAAACGGAGAATATAATACTACCGTGTATTAATGTTGAATTGATGTTACCGATCCTTTTGGTTTGGGAGGATCACTATATATGTGTGTGTGTGTGTGTGTGTGTGTGTGTGTGTGTGTGTGAAAAATGCTAGGGAAAGAGTAAGAACTTTCTCAACATTATTGTGCGATTAATTGTTAAAATTAACCCTTAGCTTTGGTGCCAGCTTATTGTTAAGTTCCCCAAATTTATAAATGAGAGCTTTCTGATTCTGCTGTCTAGAAATATATATATGAGTTGATTATGAGAAATGATGTTGATGGTGAAGAAGAAAAGGACGAAGAAGGGAACTTGCTGCTCTGGAAAAATATATTTGCCTTTGAACCAGCTTACTGTTAAGTTCATTCGATGATGTTGTAATGCTCTTCTCCTTTGGTACACTGCGATCTCTGTTAGAGATGGCCGTAGGGATATGCCTACTGCTCTCAAGGAGTATATGGTTTTTTCTTTTGCGACGTTTGCACTTGTAGAGCCCTTTGAATTGGCTCCATATATACTGAGCAGCGTAAATCACTCATTTCGGTATTCGAAATTATAGACCGAGTGCCTAAGATCGAGCCGGGTGATAACTCAGCATTGAAGCCCCCAAATGCCTCTGGAAGTATTGGGTTGAAAAATGTTTACTTGTGTTATCCAAGTCGGTCAGAGGTGTTGGTATTAAGTAATTTCAGTCTCAAGGTGAATGGGGGACAAAGCGTGGCTGTCGTTGGAGTTTCTGGGTCTGGAAAAAAAAGCACTGTAATATCTCTGATAGAGAGATTTTATGATCCAGTTGCGGGCCAGGTTCTACTGGATGGACGGGATCTAAAACTCTATAATTTGAGATGGTTGAGAAACCATTTAGGTCTTGTTCAGCAGGAACCCATTATCTTCTCAACAACAATCAGGGAAACTATTATCTATGCAAGGCATAATGCCAGTGAAGCTGAGATGAAAGTGGCTGCTAGAATAGCTAATGCGCATCATTTTATAAGCAGTTTACCTCATGGTTATGACACACATTTGGGAATGAGGGGGGTGGACTTGACGCCTGGACAAAAACAGAGAATTGCTATTGCCCGAGTGGTGCTAAAGAATGCACCCATCTTGTTGTTGGATGAAGCTAGCTCATACATCGAGTCTGAGTCTAGCCGAGTAGTACAGGAAGCCCTCGATACGGTGATAATGGGGAACAAAACAACTATTCTGATTGCTCATAGGGCTGCAATGATGAGGCATGTCGACAACATAATAGTTATTAATGACCCATGATTCTTTGGTGGCAAAGAATGGGTTGTACGTCCGTTTGATGCAACCTCACTTTGGAAAGGGTTTATGCCAACATCGATTGGTATAGGGTTGGAATATTTGTGATTGTAACTTATATTACGTGCATGATGGTCGAGTTTTATAGTTCTCATTATTATGCTCCTCCAATTTGAAATTGCTGAAATTCTAGCTCGGCGTACGTACGCACGCCTGGTGGTTGGTTATACGTTGAATATCTATCTAGTTGGAGTTAATTTCCCGAATGAGTATCTTAATTAGGGAATATATATATGAGAATAATCGAGGCTTGCAACGGATAGGGCAAGCTCGATATTGTTGAAAGAACAGGGCGACAATCGGCAGTAGTAGTTATAATATTGCTCATCAAACGTAGGAGGACTTAGAAGTAGCAGAGAGGGGTTTGCTGGAATTTGATTGGCTTGCAGCTGGGAGGTGGAGGGGGCTAGATGCATACTCTTTTTGGAGCCAAGCTTTGTTCCTATTTGTCTCCAAGGTATATTGATTTGTTTATTAATCAGAGATGAAGTTAATTTGAAGTAGTATCACTGACTGAGGTGTGTGTATTCTTGGGTTTTTCTTATTTAATTTTTAATTTTTAATTTTTTGGATTTGGTTATTCTATTCCTTCATTTTCATTTTCTGGTTCTCCTTCCTTAAATGCAAATTTGGTAACTCAACAGCAGCTAGCTCGGAGTCGGATATATGTTGAATGTGTGTTGGCCGTAAATCTTACATTTGTGAATCCCATGAAATTTTAAGGTTAGAAGAGGACAGTAAGTGAGGGAATTTGTTGTAATCTTTTTGTATATAATTTAAGGACGCTTGCTAATAATTAATTATGAACTGTTTTACGTCTTACCACCCTAAAATCCAATTGATTCTTATGATTAATAAACACCAAGCCAAGCATAGCATCATTTAAGAGGCTTTTGAATTGAGACGGATCTTGCATGCTTCGTGGTTCGAGCACCATGCAATTTTGAATAACCCTTTTACCATCTCATCTCACTCAGTGAAAGACAGACGGACAGACAGACAATGGGAAGCAGCAGCAGCAGCAGCTCAGCTTGGTGGTCTACCCGGCGGTGGTGTTGGTGGCAATAACGGCTGGTCCTTGCTCTGCTACAACCCCGATTGGGTCCCCACCGGAGCCAGATAGAGAAGATCTCAGAATTCAAGCAGAAGAGAAGGCAAGAAATTCTGTGTGGTAAGGCCAGGACAAAACCGGGTAGTGGTGTTGATTGCTCGCCAATTAAACCGGGGGGTGCTTGCTATGAGCCCAACCACAAGAGGGATCACGCTGCCTACGCCATGCATTTTTTCTTCGCTGTCAACAATGGCGAGCAGTCGGCTTGCGATTACAATAACGCTTTTGTAGGGACAGGGAAATTTTGATATTTATATATTTTTTTATTTTCTGATTTTTTTTTTTAAATTTTTTGGCATTACAGGTCATGGCTCGTGCAAGTTCGAAGGGGTCGTTGCTAAACCATGAGCAACCCATCCCATCTTAGTTATTTTTATTGCATTTGTATCCATCAACAATTAATTTCAAATGAAAATGTAATTTTGATTTTTGGATGAAGTACAGCTGGCTAATTGTAGAATTTGCGGCCCATATTTGATAACAGATACAGTATATTGGGGTACGTTAACGTAATCGGAGATCGAACTTCCCGAAAAGCTCGTCGAGGGTGTAAAGGGTTGAAACGCCCCTTTCTGGAGGCTAAGGGACAACGCTCCCTTGTTTATGGTAATATATATGTGTATAGGTTTAATTATTATATAGGCCTGACTTGACCTGAGTGTAACCCGAATTTTACCCAAAACTCGAAATATATATTTAGGCATTTAGAGCAAATATTGTACTGTTCTCTCTTCCTCATATAGTGAGATCCGCCCTCTCTCTCCCGTAGTTTTTTCTCTGAAATTTTCATAGGTTTTCCAAATAAATTCGGTGTTATTTCTAATTTCTTATGTTTTCTATTTGCTTGATTACTTGATTTTGCATAACAAATTAGTATCAGAGCAGGATTTGTCTGTAAACTAAATTCTTATCATGGATTCTTCAATCAAGTATGATCTAGAGAAGTTTAATGGCAAAATTAACTTCATTTTGTGGAAGATTTAGTTTCAGGCGTATATGAAATTTCAAGGGTTATGAAAGGTAGTAAAAAATAAATATCCAGCAGATATAAAGGAGTAGAAGAAGGCTAATTTAGAAGAGCAAGATTTAAGTGCAATCTAAATGTCATTAACCGGAGATGTGCTGCAAGAAATTGCAAATAAAGAGAAATCTTCGGAGGCCTGGAAGAGATTGGAAAAGTTTTATGCTGGTAAGTCTCAAATTAATCGGTTGTATTTGAAAAAGAGACTTTATACTTTAAAAATGAATGAGGGAACATTTGTGAAGTCGTATTTGAATGAATTTAATTTTATAATCATGGATATGAAAAATGTAGACATTACAATTTCGGATGAGGATCAGGCCATGTTTGTGTTGTGTTCATTGTCACCATCATATGATTCATTTGTTGATACTTTGCTATATGGAAAGAAGTCAATTAACATGATAGATGTGTCAAGTGCATTGAAGTTTAAAGAACCAAAGAAGCAATTTTCTGGTAGTAAAAATATCGAAGGTGAAGATTTGGTGTTAAAGGAAAGAACACAATTTAAGGATAATTCTAAAAAGAAAAAGAATAATATTATATCAAAGTTTAAGATAAAAAAGGTATGTTGTTTTAGATGTGGTGAGCAGGGTCATTTCAAAAAGGTTTGTTCTCATAGAAATACTGAAGGAAAATAGGTTGAGAATTTTGCGAATGTAATCACCGGAACTTCAAGGGATTATGAATCAAACAGTGTTGGTGAAGTATTGTCTATTTCTGTTGGACAATGGAAGAACCAATGAATTATGGACTCGGGTGCCTAATTTCATGTGTTTTCATAAAGATTAGTATATCTTTTACTCACAAATGAGTGGCAAAGTATATTTAGGTGATGATCGTGTCCTTGAGGTAGTTGGAATTGAAACGGTGCAAATTAAAATATTTGATGGAGTAATCAGAACATTAAAGAGTTAGCATGTTTCAAGATTGATAAAGAACTTAATTTCTTTTAAAACCTTAAATTTGAAGGGATTCAGATTTCATAGAGACAATGGAGTTTTGAAGATTGCAAAAGGTTCAATAGTATACATGATGAGTAGTGTACGTGAAGGTTTATACAATCTTCAAGGAACTATTGTTCAAGGTACAACTTCAGTAACTATCGAGAATAATGATATGAATAATACTAAATTGTGGCATATGAGACTCGGGCACATGAGTGAAAAAGGTTTGTCAGAACTGAGCAAACGGGATCTACTTACCAAAAAAAATTTGGACAATCTTAGATTTTTGAGCATTGTGTTTTCGATAAGCAAATTAGAGTGAAGTTCAATAAGATAGTCCACAAGACTAAGAGCACATTAGATTATATGTACTCAGACTTATAGGGTTCATGCAAGGTTGTTTCAAAAGGTGGTGCTAAATACTTTATGATTATTATTAATGATTACTCCAAAATGGTTTGGGTTTATTTTCTGAGGACTAAAGATGAGACATTCCAGACATTCAAGCAGTTGAAAATAATGATTGAAAAGCAGACAAGTAAACAAGTCAAGCGTCTTAAGATTGATAATGGTTTGGAATATTGCAATTTTGAATTTAATGGGTTCTACGGCAAAGAAGGAATAGTGAGATACTACACTTGTGTGAAGACATCACAGTAGAATGAAGTTGCAAAATGCATGAATAGAACATTGTTGTAGAAAACTCACTGTATGTTTTCTCATTCTGGTTTGTCAAAGGTATTTTGGGTTGAAATAGTAAATACAGCATGTTACTTGGTAAATAGGTCTTCATCTACAGTTATTGATTGTAAAACTCTTTTTAAGGTATGGTTAGGGACACCTGCTGATTATACTCATTTAAGAGTATTTGGTTACCTAGTATATGTTCATGTTAATAATGGTAAACTTAAACCTAGGGTAAAGAAATGTATAATTCTAGGGTATACATCTGGAGTGAAAGGTTACAGATTATGTTGCGCAAGTTCAAAGTCTTTACATTTTGTAATTAGTAGCGATGTTATATTTAATGAGTTTGCTATACTTGACCGTCAAGAGGATGAGTCAACCGCTAGAAAAGACTATGGTGTCAGTGAACAGGTAGAGCTTGAGGTAGAAGCTTCAACAACACAACAACTCGTAGAGCAGAGGATAAATGATGTGCAGAGTGTTGATGCAGATAGTCAACAATAAGAGGATGCACTAAAACAACAGGATAGCATTGCCATTAAAAGGCCAAGGCGACAAATTTGACCATCTGAGTGTTATAGTTATACTGATATGGTTTCACATACGTTATCTGTTGCCGAGACAGTGAGCACATATGAGCCTAATACTTTAAAGGAAGCGATATTTTGTCTAGAAGCATAACAGTGGATGGGTGTTATAACTAAGGAGATAGAGTCTTCATACAAGAATTAGACATAAGAGTTATGACATTGCCTAAGAGACAGTGAGTTATAGGATGCAAATGGGCTTACAAGAAAAAAGAAGAGATATCAGAGGCTGATGCTCCTAGATACAAAAGCACGTTTTGTAGCAAAATGTTATACATAGAAGGAGGGAATTGACTTCAATGAAGTATTTTCTCTAGTTGTGAAATATAGTTTTACCAGAGTACTGCTAGCTTTAGTTGCTGTTTATGATCTTCATCTTGAACAGCTGGATATCAAAATAGCATTTTTGCATGGCACATTGGAGGAGCAGATTTACATGAGTCAATCAGTGGGTTTTATTTCTTCAAATAAATAAGATCAGGTTTGTCTCTTTAAGAAATTTTTATATGGTTTGAAGCAGTCTCCTAGGTAGTAGTATAAAAGATTTGATAATTTTATGCTTTTTTGTGGACACATGAGAAGTGTTTACAACAACTATATGTACCATAAAAGACTATATGATAATACCTATATTTATCTACTACTGTATGTCGATGATATGTTGATAGCTGCAATAAACATGTTGGATATTGATTCATTAAAAAAGAAATTGAGTGATGAGTTTAAGATGAAGGAATTGAGTGCAACAAAGAAGATCTTAAGTATGGAGATTCACAAGGACAGAAGGTCAAAGCCTTTGTTCTTATCACAACAGGGTTATGTCGAGAATGTTCTTGATAGGTTTAACATGAATAATTGCAAGCCTGTGAGTACACCATTAACAACTCACTTCAAATTGTCTGTAAACTTGTCTCCCACAACACAAGAGGAGGTGGAGTACATGAGACACATTCCTTATTCTAATATAGTTGGAAGTCTCATGTATGTTATGATTTGTATAAAAGCTTATCTAGCTCATGTAGTAAGTGTAGTGAGTAGATATATGACTTCTTTTGGAAAAAAATACTAGAATGCTGTGAAGTAGATATTGTGGCATTTGAAAGGCACTAGTCATATGGAACTGGTATTTAATAAAGCAACATCAAATATAACTGAGTTAACACGTTATATGAATTCTGATTATACAGGAGATTTAGACAGAAGGAGATCATTAACGGGTTATGTTTTTATCTTATCTGGGTATGCCATTAGTTGGAAGATAACATTACAGGCTACAGTAGCATTGTTGACTATAGAGGCTGAATACATGGCTATTGCAGAAACAGTAAAGGAAATTTTGTGGCTAAGCGGTTTTGTAAGGGATTTTGGATTGTCACAATAGTAAACAGTTGTACATTGTAATAGTTAGAGTGTCATCCATTTGACTAAAAACCAGATGTTTCATGAAAAAGATAAAGCATATTGATACAAGGTTTCATTTTGTCAGATACGTGGTTTCAAAGGGTTCTATTATAATACAGAAGATTTCTACCTACGAAAATCCAACGAACATGTTGACCAAAGCAGTTCCTATGACCAACTTCAAGCATTACTTGGACTTGATTTATATTTGCAGTATTTCATAAGCCCTTAGAGGCGTAGTAGAGAAGTTCAGGCAAATATGTACCAAAGTAGAGATTTGTAAAATTTGTGGCCCATATTTGATAACAGATACAATATATTGAGATACACTGATGTAATCGAGGGTCGAGCTCCCCAGAGAACTCATCAAAGGCGCAAGGAGGTGAAACGCCCCTTGCTAGAGGTTAGAGGGCAACACTCCAACCTGTTTACAGTATTATATATGTGTGTGTATATATATATATATATATATGTTGTAGGGGTTTTGATTAATGTATGGAACTAACCCAACCCAACCCAACCCAACCCAAATGTAACTAAATTTGACCCAAAACCCAAAATATATATTTGGATGTTTAGAACAAATATTGTACTGTTCTCTCTTCTTCATCTAGTGAAATCTGCCTCTCTCCCTTTTGCTATTTTTCCTCTGAAATTTTCAGAGGTTTTTCACGTAAATTTGGTGTTATTTATGATTTCTTATATTTTCTATTTGCTTGATTACTGATTTGCATAACACTAATTTTATTTGAATTTAATTTAATTTATTACCACCACATATATTATTATTTAATTAATTAATGAATTAGTACGCATTGTCTTTTCATTCTCACATATATAATGTTATACATACATACATATATCCATACATACATAAACTAGTGATGATCAGATATCAATAACCTTGAAAGAATCTGCCACCACTTTTAGCTTATTCCTGACCCTTTTCCACCGTCTCTCATTTGCTCCAACAATCAACGTGTAGTATCTCCCTAAAACAACGCCCCGACAACAACATACAACTTAATTAGTTTTTTACAGCTAACGAGATGATCATGAAACACGTACATTATTAATTTTATTTTGGAAGCTTGCAGCAGCGTAATTTCAGTAAATTAAATTAGTTAAGTAACATACCGTTGGCAATGGCTATAGTTGCAAAGGAAGAGCTTGAGTAGTTTGGAGATGTTAGTACGTATTCGAAAGTGTAGTAGTTCTTCCCATCTACAGTTTTCTGTTAGTAGGAGGTGGGTGGCATGCATCAAAGAAATTAATTGTCAATAATGATACAAAAGTTAAATGGCATATTGGCATATATGGCATCAAATCACATTGCAAAATTTTATTATTTTTGTGCAATTTAAATTTAATTAGTGCAAGCAAACCTCTTGCATATCCATGACTTTAGCAACTTGATTCGGTGCAGCATACACATTCCTTGCCAAATTGGAAACAACCTGTGGAGCAAAAGGAAATTGAAAATTAATACACAAAAAGCAAGCAAGCAAGCAAAGCAAAATTATCATAATAATATCATTATCATCAAGTGATCAAGTCATGTCATGATTACCTCTTCCACGGGACCCAAATCATGGACATCCTTTTTATCAGTTGGTATAAATCTCACCCTAACATTCTGCAATTGCAAATATCTGTCTTTGAATCCAGAATCATGCCCCGTGAATTCAAATTCCTGAAAGCAGAGTAGTAGAGTTCACTAATAAGCTACTAGCATTAGCGAGCGATCGATCCATCGAGCTTTCACTTTTGGCAGCAACACAAAACAAAGTTCATAACACTTACTGTCCAATCCGAAGGGTACACATATGAATATCCATCGATACGATCAACAAAGATATCATAGTTTTTTGGTATCTCTACATACACAGATACCAAAAGAATCTCAAGTTACTAAACTATATATTAACATCATGTATTGTATTGTATAGTATAGTATACCATGGAGACAGACTAATCTCACCTTTCAAACTCCATTACATTGAATTTAATTACAGTTAGTTTTAAGAATTCTTACAACAGAAAGATAAAATTAGAAAGGAATAGCAACCCACCTTCAGCAAACAAGGGATTCGCCGGGACTAAATTCGCAGTAAGCAATCCAGTTCCCATTCCCAAAACTAGCAGCCGTCTCTTGCAACTCTCTATATGTACACATATTCACAAGATAAAAAATATTTGGATAATATTCAATCCTCTAAACCATAACACTTTGAAACCGAAAAGTTTCAGTTTCTAAAATATACAGTTTAATTTGGGAGGAAAACACAGGTTAGTGAATTAATTTTATGGTTGAATTAGCTAGTAGATTCATAAATATTAATTCCTAGCTACTACTCAAAATCAGTGTAAAATTCATACGGGATAAATCTGTAAACACATGATTTCTCCTAAATTTACATCATCTAACTAATTAAGCTAGCTAGCTGAATTTGAGAGAGAAGTTTCAAATGGGTATCTTACTTACTTACTTTCATCATTGCAACTGGTCTCTCCCGGTCCCGGGCATGAGACTGAGTTTTGGCAAGAAAAAGCAGCAGTTGCTCGAGTAAACTCATTTGAATTAGCCGCGTAATTTAACTGAAACATTTTAATCAATTAGTTAATTCGTAGAAATTAGAATCTATGTATACATAATAAAATTGGCATTACCCAGACTGACTACTGACCTTCTTTGACAAAGTTGTTGAAACCCAGTTCAAAGAGAGTGATGAAACTGCCATAGTTGTTTGACAGTAATTAGAAGCAGCAGTTTGTTTTCGGATTGTGCAGAAGGTGCTTTTTTTTTTTTTATGTGGTTTAGAAGCTCGTAGCCATGCAGCAGATTCTGGGGACTTAGATTTGTTTACTTTCACTGTTTGTGATTTTTTAAATCGCTTCATCTTGAACGGATAATGTATGGAAATGTTTGCTGGCTCTTCTTCTTTCTTTTTCCAGACATGCCCTTTTTTTCTTTTAAAAAAAAAATAATAATAATTAATTTATGAAATTTTTAGGATTAGTTTGATTCTGACATTAGTTTAATTTACATTTAATCATACTCTATTCGAATTTAATCATTCATCTATTCTAATTTTGTAAAAGATGTATGTTACTTAATTAGAGCTAATTTAAGTAAAAAAGAATACATAACAATTAAATGTGAAATTTTCAAAAAGAACGCAGATATAATCTCCATTGCGATCCGATGACAAATTCTCTTCAAAACAAACAACCAGCAAGTCCAGCGCAGCGTATCTTTCATCTTATGCAATTCAACAAAATGTGGATTACTTGATCGTATGAGTACTTACATTATATGTAACCAAAGTTACTTATTAATTTAATTACTTACATTATATAATTTTTAAAAAAACTAAAATAACTTAAGACGGAACTTTCACTTCCACTTAGCTCACGGCTAAGAACATAAATTTGTGGTGGTCCTCCTTTGACTGCGGGGTTCAATTGGTCGTCTTTCATTTTGTCAGTGAGTAGTTTTCATATAATAAGTCAAAGTTAAGAATAATAATCCAACTGGAGGTATGCCCACCAAAGGCATGCAGTCGATTAGAAAAATTAAGATTACTGATTAAGTTTTGGGCTAAATTTTTTAAAAAATGATTACAACTTAAAATATATTTTTAAAAATAATTAATTTAAATTTTTTTGAACTAAAATATCTTTTCTTAAAACTGTGTATTGATATTTTTTAAATTTCTTTTTATAAAAGTATTTTAATTTAAAAAAAATTAAATCAGTCATTTTTTTTTAAATATATTTTAAACAGTAATTATTAAAAAAAAAAAAAAGTGAGTCTAAAAATTATTTAGTATTCTTGTTGATTGGTTCTACTCACTTTTCAAGATTGGATGAGTGTTCAGTGTACTTTAGTAATAGTAGGAAGGATCTAGTGAGCGTACTGTCTAATACAGAATGTCCTTTTTTCTCCAGTTGAATGCCCTAAAAAAGGATTGGTAGTAAATAAAAATTTAAGCAACTAATAATCACTAGTGAGTGCATGAAATAAAGAAAGAACTGCGTTCAATGTTACATCTCTAATCTTTTGTACATGCTCTGTAAAATTACTGACAAGTGACGTTTCATTATACGGTTAAAAGTCACGCCCTTCTACAAATTTGTTTCTCGACACCATCCAACAACAATATAATTGATCATCCATACTTATTCATAACTAAGTAAG
This sequence comes from Azadirachta indica, assembly GCA_022749755.1. Lineage (NCBI taxonomy): Eukaryota > Viridiplantae > Streptophyta > Magnoliopsida > Sapindales > Meliaceae > Azadirachta > Azadirachta indica. The sequence continues at coordinate 17,926,275 of CM040446.1, forward strand.
TTGCATTTACATTTTATTCCAATAAGACATAAATTGAAACCCAAGTTTACAAATAAATTGAAACATAAATTTTGATTGAAATAAATAGGAGCTTGCAATTGAGTGATTATGTCCAACACTGTGTAATTTAGTGTACTGTGAGCAGGACAAGTTTGGTGGGTTGACGTGGTGGAATTTGATTCAATGAGTGAAGAACTCGGGTGGTGGAAGAATTAGAATATGTCAAACTTAAATTCTTAACTAAATTTAATAGTTAAGTTCTTATTCTTTTTAATGATTAAACAAATTAATTACAGAGAAAATCTTAAATTTATATGTGATATGATACGATACGATACGCTCGTATTAATTATTTGTTTGTTTGTTTGTTTGTTTGTTTGTGTATTTATTTATTTCTAAATTTATAAATTTCTGCCTCAAATTAATCATGCACCATTAATTATACATATAAATAATTAATAATGGTAATGATTACAAAAACAAAAAAATTAATTAACTTTAAAACATTGCGCTTAGCTAGCCGGCTAGCAAGTATTGGGAGTTCTTTTCTCACCTCTTAAATTAAAGGACGTTAGTACCTTGGCTTGCCTGCTTGTTTGATTAATTAAGTTATAGAATTACTTCAGATACTCTAATTATTTTGGTCAAAGGGTTATTCGAAATTACACGGTGCTCGAATCATGAAGCATGCAAGATCCCTTTCAATTCAAAAGCCTCTTAAATGATGCTATGCTTGGCTTGGTGTTTATTAATCATAAGAATCAATTGGATTTTAGGGCGGACAGACGTAAAACATTTCACAATTAACTATTAGCAAGCGTCTTTAAATTATATACAAAAAGATTACAACAAATTCTCTCACTTACTCTCCTCTTCTAACCTTAAAATTTCATGGGATTCACAAATGTAAGATTTACAGCCAACACACATTCAACATATATCCGACTACGAGCTAGCTGCTGCTTAGTTACAAATTTTGCATTAAGGAGAACCAGAAAATGAAAATGAAGGAATAGAATAACCAAAACCCAAAAAATTAAAAATTAAAAATAAAATAAGAAAAACCCAAGAACACACACCTCAGTCAGTGATACTACTTCAGTTAACTTTATCTCTGATTAATAAACAAATCAATATACCTTGGAGACAAATAGGAACAAAGCTTGCCTCCAAAAAGAATATGCATCTAGCCCCCTCCACCCACCAGCTGCATGCCAATCAAACCCCTCTCAAACCCCTCTCTGCTACTTCTAAGTCCTCCTACGTCTGATGAACAATATAAATACTACTGCCGATTGCCACCCTGTTCTTTCAACAATATCCAGCTAGCCGTATCCGTTACAAGCCTCGATTATCAATTATTCTCATATATTTATCCCCTATTTAAGCTGCTCATTCGGGAAATTAACTCCAACTAGATCGATATTCAACACATAAGCAACCACCAGGCATACGTACGTCAAGCTAGAATTTCAGCAATTTCAAATTGGAGCATAATAATGAGAACTATACAACTCGACCATCATGTACGTAATATAAGTTGCATTCACAAATATTCCAACCCTATACCAATCGATGTTGGCGTAAACCCTTTCCAAAGTGAGGTTGCATCAAACGGACGTACAACCCATTCTTTGCCACCAAAGAATCATGGGTCCCTTCTTCCACAATTCGCCCTCCATTAAGAACTACTATGTTGTCAACATGCCTCATCATTGCAGCCCTATGAGCAATCAGAATAGTTGTTTTGTTCCCCATTATCAGCGTATCGAGGGCTTCCTGTACTACTCGGCTAGACTCAGACTCGATGGATGAGCTAGCTTCATCCAACAACAAGATGGGTGCATTCTTCAGCACCACTCGGGCTATAGCAATTCTCTGTTTTTGTCCAGGCGTCAAGTCCACCCCCCTCATTCCCACATGTGTGTCATAACCATGAGGTAAGCTGCTTATAAAATGATGCGCATTAGCTATTCTAGCAGCCTCTTTCATCTCAGCTTCACTGGCATTATGCCTTGCATATATAATATTTTCCCTTATTGTTGTTGAGAAGATAATGGGTTCCTGCTGAACAAGACCTAAATGGTTTCTCAACCATCTCAAATTATAGAGTTTTAGATCCCGTCCGTCTAGTAGAACCTGGCCCGCAACTGGATCATAAAATCTCTCTATCAGAGATATTATAGTGCTTTTTCCAGACCCGGAAACTCCAACCACGGCCACGGTTTGTCCCCCATTCACCTTGAGACTGAAATTACTCAATACCAACACCTCTGGCCGACTTGGATAACAAAAATCAACATTTTTCAACTCAATACTTCCATAGACATTTGGGGGCTTCAATGCTGAGTTATCATCTGGCTCAATCTTAGGCACTCGGTCTATAATTTCAAATACTGAAATGAGTGATTTACGCCGCTTCAGTATATATGGAGCCAATCCAAAGGGCTCTACAAGTGCAAATGTCGCAAAAGAAAAAACCATATACTCCTTGAGAGCAGTAGGCAAATCCATATGGCGATCTCTAACAGAGATCGCAGTGTACCAAAGCAGAAGAGCATTACAGGCAAAAAGAAGAAACTGTGAAAAGCCAAATGCAAACCCAATTGCCATACCGTGGAAAAAACTCTGCTTGAATATTTTCTTCAGTTGCAATCTATAAAGATCCATTACCTTGTTACCAGCACAGAATGCTACAACAGTGTAAATATTCCTAACTGCATCCTCAAGGACCAATGAGGCCTTTCTGTGCATCTCCTGGATACCCCTTGAAAATCCGGCAAGCCACAATTTCTGCAAAACATAATTTGATAACTGCTCAGATTTGAAGAAAAAAATACTAGATGTAACAAGACTTCTTCATCAAAGAGAAACAGGAAAATAAAATGACAATGGGAGCAAAACATTCTTTCCTTTTTTCAGTTTAAGGGATGAGTAAAAAGTTTTAATTATAGTTTTTTCAGAAACACACACACAAAGATACGTAAAGCTGAAGTACGAGGGATCCCTAAAACAGCCAAAAGAAAGCTACAAAAATATCTTATAGAACCCAAAATCAACAATAATAAAAATATTTTTTCACAAAATTGCAACCTTGGTGACTATATCTTGTGACTTGGAGAAAACACCACAATTATATAATACAAGGGATACCCCAAATCATTTCTTCAAGGTGTATAAGAATCAGAAGGTTTATTAAAAGAAGCAATATTGCTTTATTAATCTAAAAGGCCATTACAAAAAGTCAAATCTTGGTGGAACTACATGAGTATTACATCTGAAAGCATAGTGACAGTGCAAACCTGTGCAATGGCAGAAACAGTAAGAATTGGTGAGGTTGCCAATGCTACAAGTGCCAATCGCCATTGTAGCAGCATCCCAATAAGGACAGCCACAATGACAGCAGTACTGTCCTGTATGAATATTGAAAGGCGGTTGCTGAAAGCAGCTCGAACGAACGTAGCATCATTCGCCAAGCGCATGGATAAGGTGTCAGCACTATTCTCATCTTCATCAAACCACCCAACTTCATTGCGTAGCATTGCTGTCACACATAGAGCATTAATGAGGTAAGAAAGCATACAAAGAATTAAGTATACAAAGAAAAAGTTACAAAGATATTCAGGAAGTGTCCATTCACCTGAGAACATCATTCGCCTCACTCGTTCGGTCATTTTCTCCCCCATGATACCAAAGTAGAAATGCTGCAAAAAGTTGGCAACAACAGTCACTACACCCATGCAGGCAATTATCAGGCACCATTTGTCCACTTCCTGCGTAGGTGATGATTTTCATCACCTCTATAATAAGCCGTTACTATCAGTGCAATAACATAAGCAAGAAGAGGATTGAAAGAACCAAAAATGGCAGCACCAATGCTACCTAGGACAGCATAGAGCCACTCTGCAAAACTAAGTTGCGCCAATCTCCAAAAAGACGGCGCTTTCCGATGTTGTGTCTCCTTTGCTTCCCTAACCTTTGTTGGAAAATCATCAGAGTGACTATGGGGCCGACTAAAAGTCTGAGAATGAGAGCGTTCATTTTTAGGATCAGATGTCAAAAGGGGTGATATTGGAGATTCTGGGTCTGAACCATTTGAGGTTTGTCGATTTGTAGAGTGAACATCAATCTTGGGTAACTCCGGTAATCTCATTTCAAAACTATCCTGCCTTCTAATTGATGGTTCCTTATCAGCTGCATCCATGGGCAGACCATTTTCTAGCATTTTCTCTGATGGTGGGCTGCGAACTTTAGGTGATTCTTGAGGGTCAAAGGCACCATCTGTGGGCCTAAATATGCCAACTCTCTGTAGAGAGGGTGATTTATTCATTTTAGGGGATGATGGTTCTTGGAAGCTGTGACTTGCAGAAGAATCCTTTTCAATTTGGAATGTTGCAGTCTCCTTGTAGTTTCCAACAGGCATCCTGGATGGAATACGCATCCCATAAAGCATTAGTTAGAAGTAATTTTCTACATCAATTAGAGAAGCAAATTTTCAAATGACAAGAATACTTTCTCAACCATGATATTTCCAATCGCAACATGCATACCTCCTAGGAAGTTTTGCTGCCTCTTCACATTTAAGAAGCTCTGCATATAGACCATCTAGGGTTAATAGTTCATCATGTGTGCCCATTTCAACTAGCTGACCCTCCTCCATCACAGCAATGTAATCAGCATTCCTTATAAGACTAAGCCGTCGAGCTATTATAATAGTTGAGCGTCCCAACATGAGCAGATCTAGAGCCTCCTGAACAGCTCTTTCAGCTTCAAAATCAAGCCCCCCAGTGACCTCATCAAGAAGGAGAATTGATGGGTTTAAAAGCACAGCTCTAGCTATAGAAAGTTTTATCTTCTGCTCTTCTGTCAAAGCCAAACCAGCTCTACCCACCTGAAAAGTATGCAAATTAATTACTAGGAAGAAAAGGCCAACCAGGAAAGAATTTCTCAGGACAGTTTTCAATTTCCACCTGTGTCTCGTATCCTTTCTCCAGAGAGCTGATAAATGTATGAGCATGAGCTATTTTAGCAGCCTCTTCAATCTGATCCAAAGTAGCATTTCGCCCATAAGCAATATTCTCTCTTATACTCAAACTCAGCAATGCAGGTTCCTGAGTGACAAGTCCTATTTGGCTTCTCAACCATTCCAGTTTCAGGTTTTTAATATTTTCTCCATCCAAAAGAACTTCTCCTGCATCACAAAATAGAAAAACAATTAGAATCTCCAAGCAGACATAATCACTAAGAACTTCAGTGAAACTTTAAATGAAGTGATTGTACAAGCACCATCACTAAAACAGTATATTATGGCCAAATCACCTAATGTAGGGTCATAAAACCGCTCCATCAGTGGAATAATACTGCTTTTCCCAGATCCATTTCTGCCAACAAGTGCCACTGCTTTTTTAGCAGGTACAGTGAGGTAAAATCCACTCAAGATAGGGATCTCAGGACGAGAAAGGTAGCTGAAATACACATTCCTAAACTCAATATTTCCATGCACAGATGGTAGAGTGTTCCCGTCGTGATTAGTAGTGGAGGATGATCTGCTTATCATCTCAAAAAGTCTATACGCAGCAATTCGCCCTTGGTCAAATGAATAGAAGTTTGTGGCAGCCTGATTTAACCCACTATAAAAGACGAGAAATAACAGATAAGAAAGCAAGAAATGGAATGCAGCAGGAAAAAAAGAGATCAAGATGCTTACAGGCCACTTAAAATCACTGCAAATAAAGCTGTTATAATTTCACCACCATGAGCTTTGCCATGCGTGACTAGGAATCTTCCAACCCAAAGTTGTAAGGCACAAGAACATATTGCAAGACCATATGTAAATCCAAGTCCAAGTCCTTGAACAAGACTAATAAGTATGCCATATCTCAAAGTAGCTTGCAGCGAGGTTGCATAGGAATACTTGGCCAAGGTTTCATTCGTAAATGCATATAACGTTCTAATATAAGAGACAGCCTGCATAATTTAACAGATTATTTGCATGTTAGAATCACAGTTAATAAATCTTCAACAGCAGAAGCAATTGAGCATTGGTATGTGGAAGCATAATGTTCTTGAAAAGACGCATGACACAAATCGCATAACAAGACAAAAGGCCCACTTAGATTAGTAGCAAGCTAAGCCATTTCTCATTTGACATTCTGAAAGTCAATAAACAATTGGTCATAACCAACAAGATCAACAATCATACTTTATCTCATACAGAACAAAAGCAACAGCTGCAATTAAATTGATTTTAGAGATATCACTCAGAACTATAAAGTTCAGCTCTCAACTCTAGAAGAATCAACATCAGCAAGTTTTCATCATCAAGAAAAATCTAAACCGAAATACCAAAAATATTCTCAGCAAGCCTACACTCCCAGGACATGTCAAATCAAGATGGAAGGAGAGAGCAAGGGAGGTAGAAAAAGAGAGAGATACCTGTTCAGCAATGCTAGCTGCTTCAGCATAAGCATCTTGAATATTCTCAGCAAGCCTATGCAGAAATATATTTGATATCCCTCCAGCAGCGACGATAAATGGGCCCGTGGCTAAAGTTATGAGTGCAACCTCCCAACAGTTGACAAATCCAATAACAAGACCACTGAAAAATGTTGCCATGTTATGTATATAATTTCCAACCTGCATCATAAAGGGCCAATTATAAGAGCTCAAATAGTATTTTTCGGGGGAAGGCCCACCAGATAATTAATTACTATAGGATGAACAAGTTATGAGGCAAAACTTTAGCTCAAACGTACTTTCTCACTAAGGGCAGACTGGATGAGCAGCACATCACTCAACACTTGGCTCACAATATCCCCATTGTTCCCATAGGTATCAAAAAAACTCATGTCTTGGTTAAGCAACACTTGAACATATTTAGATCTAATGACAGCAGTCTGCCGTTCTCCAGTCAAAATCCAACATGAAACCTCTATTACAGAGAACAAGTAAGAATCAAAAGCTGCTAAGAAGCATCATTCAAGAGATAAAATGAAAAAACACAATGTTTATCTAATTCAGAGTCAATATTGAAATTTACCAATCCAACCAGCAGCAAAAACACCCACAGCTATATAAACAATGTACAACGCAAGCTGCAAAAAAAACAAAAACTCAGCAGTTAAATGAATGCCACTGTATATGCACAACTTTCAGCTGCAACAAAACACACTAAACGTATGTTGAATTAAATGGAATATCAAATATCCTAAAGGACTAAGAAAATACTCTTGCTCATGTTTTTTGCAATACAGTGTTTCAAAAGGATTAAGTGCCTAAATATTTTGGGCATTTTCTCATTTCATAAGAGAGAGAGAGAGAGAGAGAGAGAGAGAGAACAAGCACAGAACCAGCAAAGGAGGCCTAATCAACATCAAATACAATAGATAATCCAACTCCGACAGGGACAAGGGGTCAGCTGATATAGAAATGGAAAATTCACTTCTCCTTTAGTTGTCACAATAATCCAATACTTTGAAAAAGCTTATGGCTATGCTATGTGAAGCATCCTTCCTTCTAAACAGAGATTACAGTCGTAATTCTATAATGGAGATAATGTAGATTATATAGTAATGTATGTAATAAGAGGTTGAAATTCTCCCAAACACAGCTGAATTTGACCCCAATACAACATCTCATTGGATCACCAAACATGTTGTGAACAAATTATCTGCCTCCAAAATACAGTAGTGAAAAGCTTTATGGTTCATTATCTTGGTATCATAGCTGTCTAAAACTGAAAGGTAACAAAAAAAGAAGATAAATGTCTTAATGTCTCAATCTAGAGACATGAATATTGCCAGATGGACACCAATATGCTTCTGACACTGAAGGAGCCCTTAATACTCCCTATCAAAGAAATATCTAAAATGTCAACTAAACTACAAACTCTTCACAGAAGATGAGGAATCAACATACTGCTTTGTCTTATTGCAGCTAAAAAGCCAATGCAAACAAAAATTTTACATTTTACTCACTTTCTGATAACTGCATATCAAAAGCAGCTCATACAAACTATGAAGATGCATGTAAATATATTTAGGGGATCTTCACAATCATAGAACTTACAAGATGGATACTACAACTATTAAATAATATATTTCCCCATCAACATAGGCAAAATAATAATGTTGTACTTAAATTATATCTTTCACCGCTACACAAGAATTCACTGTTTCTTTTTTCCTTTTTAGCAAAAATAAACTTCTTATCTAACTTCATTCTGGTGTCAATATTCCCAACAGATTGTCACATAATCACCCAGAAATACAAAATTCTACTACAACCAGATCAGATTATTTATAAAGGAAAAAAAAGCATCGCCAATCCAACAATAGTTCTGAGCTGCAAAAAAATCTTTCTATGCACAACTCCGTCTATGTATTTTGTTGAATCACAAAAATTCTAAAACTACAGCGAACTACTCTTCCAAACCCAGAAGCTGTAAGCTAATGAAGTAGTACTCAAAATGTTGTATAACGGAAAAGAATCCCCATAGAAAGCAAGTTCTTTTGGAGTAAAATTCATCTTTAGATAACATATCAACATTAAAAAATCTTCCATTATAGATAAGAACCTGAACTAGTAACACTCTCCACAACGGAATGAGAGAGAGAATAAAATGAAACATAAACAAACTTTTTGCTTCCTCGGGTGAGAGCCAAGAAAACCCTAGAATCAAACAGAAAGCAAATCGCAATTTATTGATTACGAGCTTCATATTTAATCAAAATACTGAAATTCACCTGAACTTAATACAAATATTAGCACAAACTCACTCCATTACAATAAATCAGCTTCATACAGAAGGAAAAAAATGAAATCACTCACCTCTTTAAACCTCTCGTACTGCTGCTCCGATCTTCCGTGCATACTAAGAACTTCAATGACCTTAGCGAAGTAATGCAAGTACACAACTAGAGCCGTTCCATGAGCTGCAGCTGCGAGCGAGCCAACGATCATGAGCACCCAGTCCAGCCGGTCTGCACAAGCGAACAGCCTCGAGAACGGTACTGCAGCCGGCGGCGGCTCCATCTCTTCCGCCTCTTCCATCTCCTCAGCTTCCTCCGCCTGCGCCTGCGCCGCAGCTGCAGCCGCCTCCGCACCCGGGTCCAAGTACGGAGATGGAGACTCCGGCGGCTCCGACACCTCCGATACAGGCGTTAGCGGCTGTATGTGGGGCGGGGACCACCCAAACAATCCCCTCGATATCATCATCTTCGCTTAGAAACTATCAAAACAAATCAAAATCTCTGCAGCTTCCAAAAACCCTAACTGAAACTCTATCCCTCCCTCCAAATTTAGCAGATCCGCTAAATTTAGAGGAAATATTTTAATTCTGAAAGCAAAACGATTCAATTTTTGCTTTTGGTTAGTTTTTGTGTTTCCAAAGAGTGAATGTTGAGGTTGACGGAGATTCAGTCAAAGAAGAAGGCTGTAAGAGGAGAGGGGAGAAAACTGGGTCACCCTCAGTGACAGGAAATGAACCAAGAAGAAACTTAAAGTTTTTTTGCTGTTTCCCTTCGATTCCTGATTTTGTTGCTGTTAATTTTTAATCTGTTTTTGTTTTCATTTGCGGAAGTTTTTGTTAGGTTAACGGTCAAAAGCCGGCGATGAGTTGCGCACTTGCTTCTCGAGATTTTATTTCTTTTGAACTGTACAATACAACTTAGGCTATGTTTGGCTACCATCAAAAAGCATTCATATAAAATTAGGATTAACTTTTTATATTTATTTGATAGTGTTACACGAAAAATAAATGGAACTTTTTAGAGTAAAAATACTTTAAAAGAGTAAAATATCATCACGTCAACATCAAATTTTTTCAAAAATATTTTCATATTGTGTCTAATTAGACCTACCTATAACGGCGTTCTAAAGAAAATATATATATATATATATATATATATACTTTTTCTCAGTGGAGATTCATTACTCGCAAGGGAAGTGAAAAGCACTTCAAATTTTAGACAAACGCGGCTTAAGCGTTCGAAGCAGAAACAGCGAGGCAAGGCAGTAATTTCAAGAAAACGGGTCGGAAACAGCCGTGCGAAAGACATCGAAATGGCGAAAATATCGTGGGGAGTGTATGGTGGGGGCGACACGTGGGGGATTTATGTGGTGCGGTGGGTGAGGTTAGCGTGACCCGAGTGAGGGGAAAAAGCATAAAATAAAGTATATTTAGAAGCAGACATCATTGAGTAAGTGAGCCTTCCTTCTCTTTTTTTTTTTTTTCTTATGCCAGTCCATTTGATCTGTTCCCTCTTGGGCCCTTTTTCCTTATTGTTTGCCGTTTTAAGGCTGTGTTTGATGATTTCTCTTTTTCCATTTTTTTTTTTATCAGGTTTAATAATTGACTAAAACGAGGTGGTGTTTGGGAAAATATTAAGACACACAATAAATCTAAAAGCAAATAATCAGTGCTTTCTTTATAACACGCACATGTTGTTGGTACTGCTATTCCTATTTGCTCAGCGATGGAAACTAATAGGAAATAGATTTAATTTTAGATTATTAATCGTTTGGATATAGTATAAGAATGATATCAATACCAAACATTGATAAATCTAATATAACAAATAAATTATTGCAGTATTGTTGTCAAATATTGACATTATATGCTTATAACTATTTTTTATTTTGTTTATAATAAAAATATACAATTGTGTCATTTTCTACACTATTCTCGAATAAACATGAATTTTAAATGAAAAATTTTTTTTTTTTTTTTTACTTATGAGTAATGTTGCGCTTATAAAATTAAAATAAAAAAAATTTATATTTTAATTAACGTGAGAGCTACTTATAATAGTTATTAATATATACTTCAAAATTATCACTTTTTTAACCTCATAATAAAAAAATTTTTGGTAGCCATTAACAATTCTATCGTTAGATATATCTTGTCAATGAGGCATATAATTTGTATTTTATTTTTATACATAAACATTATTCTTTATTTAATATATATTTATATATATATATATATGTGAACAAGATAGATAGCCGAATCCCATAGCATACCTTTAATAATTGGCATGTGTCACAGTTCTTGTATTAAAAAAAAAAATTAAAAGAGAAAAGGGCATCAAGCTTGCTGGTCAAAGCTGGTCACTAATGAATATATAGTTTACGAAAACATGTGACAGTGAAACTTCCTTTTGTACTACGTATACATACGTTTGCTTGATTTTGGATTCCATTATAAACATCAACTAATGGTATATTAATTACAGTCTTTCAGTTCCTTCCAAGTTTCAAAACCTACAATTTCTGCTATTAAATACTTAAGGTCTGGTTGATACAGTTTTTTGAATAGACTTTTTTAAAGTAAAATTTTTATCGGTAAAATTTTTATGAGAAATTTTTATGAGTAGAGTTTTCAATAAAAATTTATTAATTGTTTGGTTATCACAAATAATTTTTGAAAAAAATTTAAATAATTATTTTAATAGATAAATTTTTAATATTTTATTTTAAAAAAATTACGTAAAATTTTTAAAATAAATTAAGGGTATTTTAGATAATTTTATTTTTTAAAAAAACTGGGAAAGCTCTAATATCAAAAACTCAAATTTTGAGCTTCTTCCAATAGAAGAAAAATAGCATTTTTAATTTTTAAAAATTTTTTTCATTGTCAACTAAACGACATTAAAAAATTTAAAAAGAGTTTTTATCGTTAAAAAAACTTTTTTAATCAATAAAAAAGTTAAACCAAATAGACACTTAATTATTTAAAGATGTCTACATTTTTTTTTTCAAAATATAAAAGATAAAAAAATTATTGTTCCACCAGATGAGAAGCTGAACAAAGTAGTCAATCAGTATTGACTCACTTCAAGTTGATAAATTTGACCAGCAAATTAGATAGATTAGAAACAACAACTCAAATATTGAATTTTCTAGAAGAAAGGAAAATTTTGTTATCGAGTTTTCCAAAAATCATTTTTAAAAAATTATCAAAAAAAAAAGAAGTGGGACCTACACATACAACTAACTGGAAATATATGAAATCGGAACGCGACGGTCCCGCGCGTTTTAACGTCCAAAGGCTAAAACGCGCGTTTTATCAAAGGGATAAGCAGAGCCAAGAACAACGAAAGAAAAGGATAAGGTCTATACTACACCAACAAAAAACAATTCGATTGAACCTTGTAATTTTCTTCTATTAGTTTCTCTTTCTTCTTCCCTTGCACTACACATTTCATTCACAACCCCGAAACCAATAGCAATGGCGTCTCTGCAACACTTTCCTTCTGCTCATAGAACGTCGTTTCTCAACTCTCTCCCTCAGGTAACGCGTTATTTGTCTTATCTTTCTGTTTGTATGTGAGTTATGTGCAAATTTTTCTGTCTAGTCGTGATGTCAAGTGGGTTATTGTTTGTTTCAGCTGGGAATGCAAAAGCATGGCGGTGTGTGTAGAAGAGGAATTTCGTTTCTTGTAAAGGCTGAACATACATCGATGGCTTCCTCTTCTAATTGCCAAGGTGGGTTTGGATTTTTATTTTCATAGTCTTACGCAATGCACATTGCTTATTTACTCAACAGTTTTGAGCAAGATAGGAATTTGTTGGACATTTTTGTTTCTGACGAATTCTTGCATATGCATGAGGATGCAGTATACAAGTTTTACCTTGATCGATATAAGAAAGGAATTTTATAATAAAAAACTCATGGTAGTTTGAACAATTCCGAGGTAGTTAGGAAAATGTCAGAATTTCCAATGACGTGATGTGCGTTGGTGCATATGACATGAATTATGGGAAGGTCGATGACCTACCCCTGGTCCATACAATATTTATTCATTTATTTATTCTATTGGGGATGTGGAATGTTTGAAAGTTTCATAATGGAGCTTGCAAGTCCCTTCACTTGTTTTAAAGTAATAACATAGACTATGATAGTAAGATTATGTTCATACGGCATAACCAGAATGACCAGACTATAGAGAATGCTTTATTTTGGGAATTGTTTACAATCAAAGGTTGATCTTGAACTGTTGATGGGTTGTAAAATTCTTTTCAGTCCAGCTGTTTATATTTAATAACAATGATCTATGCTTGTCCGCCATACTTTAGATCCTTAGATTGAAGTCCTAACATGATATTAATCATATGTATGATAAACTAATAAAGTGTTGAAAAATTCAAAAGAATTACAATGTTTGTTTGTCTTTTAACTTTAGCACAATATTGCAAACAACAAATGCTTCTTGTCAATATGAGGGATATAAATGACTCATTTAAATTTGTTGCAAGTATCTTCCGTACGAGGAGCTGGAGGTAGGGAGAAAACACAATTAAGCATCAGCATCGTATATTTTATTGTGGATAAAAAGGGTTCTGGACACATGGAAAAGAGACTCGTGTCATTAATTTGTACCATATAGGTGAAAAACTGTTTGTTGTATTGTTCACATTGATTCTAATTTGATGAGCAAGGCACTACATTATACCAGCCATACATGCTCGATAATTTTTCTTTTCTTTTTCTTTTTTTTTTTTAATTTTACTTACATGTTTTTGCAGATAATTGCGGAAGACGCCAAATGATTGCTGTTGGAGTCATTGCTCCTTGGGCTTCTTCTCTTGTTAACCAAACACCAGCATCGTGTAAGCACCACTGTTTTCCAGATGCAGAGGACATTAACATTTGTTTTTTCATTAAACTACTTAAAATTCCCATTGTATTTCTGCAATTTTGTGCTCAAGTAGCATTGAAAACAACGCCACCTGCTGATTATGATGTGCGTTGGTTTCTTGAATAATGATGGCTGATATCTTAAGAAGACACCCTTGATATGGTTCAGTTGCTGCAGAAAGTAAGAAGGGATTCCTATCAGTCACAGACAAGAAGGATGGATACTCATTTCTCTATCCGTTTGGATGGCAGGTAAGCGTTGCTATGGTTTCAATTCCCTAGTCTATTATATTACTTCTGCCTTCCATGAAATTTCTTTTTAGTTGATCCTTCAATGTACAGCATATTATTGACAAAGGAACATTGATTTTGCATGCCTTCTTTATCTTGGATGTGTATGCAGGAAGTAGTCATTGAAGGTCAAGACAAGGTTTTCAAAGATGTCATTGAGCCATTAGAAAGTGTTAGTGTAAATATGATTCCAACCAACAAGCAGGATATTCGAGACTTTGGCTCTCCACAAGAGGTTTGCCTCATAGTACTCTTATCTTTCTCTTTGTGCTTCGTTGGGTCCTATGATTTGTGAGAATTACTTAATGTGATAAGAGCACTATCATTCATTATTCAATGATCACAGGTTGCAGAAATTCTAATAAAAAAGGTTTTGGCCCCTCCTACCCAGAAAACCAAGATAGTTACTGCTTCAGAGGTTTGATATCCAATATCAACTTCTACAATTTGGCAAGATGTGTTGGAACAATGCATGTCTTTCAACAAAGAATAGAGATTTAAATCAAACTAGTGCGTGTTATGAAATGAAAATTTTCTGGCAAATGTTGGTTTAGATTAATAGAACCTACTTTTGTATGCGTGCCACAGAATGATGTTGACGGGAAAGCTTATTACACATTTGAGTTCACAGCTCAGGCTCCCAACTATATTCGCCATGCTCTTGGAGCAGTCACTGTTGGCAATGGTATGAAACTTATCTACTGGATGTGAATTTGAAGTGCTTTACTGACATTTTAGTATTGTAGCAAAATCAGTGTTGCACTCTCCAGAATGATGTTTAACTGGTAGACTCTAACCGAAGTTTGCTTCTGAGTGGCAGGTAAGTTTTACACTTTGACGACAGGGGCCAATGAAAGAAGATGGGAGAAGATGAAAGATAGATTGCATACAGTCATAGAATCCTTTCAAATTTTCAACGTTTGATGTGGTTGTATGCCTATCAGACCTGAGACGTCAAATCTCTCAAACAGCTAGCACTTTTGTGCATTTTCCAGACTTTATGAGGATTAAAATTGTTGTTCTCCTTAATCATTTACCCTTTGGCGGACGAATATTTATCATGCCGAGCAACGAAAGCAGCCGTTTTAAATTTCTTTAATCGTTGTCAAGTGCAAAATTTAAACACTTATTTGAAGTCATCTTTTTGTTGGGAGTGTCAACACCGTGAACTTGGAATTTCTCTACCTGATGATGAGATAATTTTCTGTTTCGTTTAATCTGTAATCACTTCGTATCACTTTAATTCTCATCAAAAATTATGGATGCTAACAGTGAGTTTTAAGTTGTTTGATGTCAGGAAACATAGACACAAGAAAATCTAACGATGGAAGCTTCAAAAGATGCAAAGACTGTAAGAGAATTTAATAAATGCTCTAAGACATTAAATCATAAAAACTCGGTACAGAAATATTTAAGCACTTCAAATGTTAACAGGCATCAAATGCAAAAGCTCAATATATAAAAGATAGATTCCAGTGAATATTTAAAAATAACCAAAAAAAATTGGAGTCCTAACAAACTGCATCACTCCTAACAAAAATGTTAACAGTACAAATTGTATTACTGCTTAGATGATTCCAATCTTGTTTGCAACATCCAATGCATCGTAGTCTGGAGTCAGCCTAACATATGCCTTCTTGGTTCCATCAGGCCTACACCATGGCAATAAGATAATATCAGTTTAGGTTGACTTTTGAGCTCATCAGACTTATTTCAATTAATGAGACAGTAAAAATAAGTATAAACCAGGCACTAAATAATGCAAAATGGTGTGGAATCAAGTCAAGATATATAGTACTTGAAATGTATCAATCTGATGATTTTGTATTGGAGATTTTCCACCAAAAATTATAAGTAATGAATTTGTATAACACAACATAGGCATCAAAGCTCAACGAGAATCTAAACAAGAAAGATTAGTTATGGTGTTGATATACTAAGTTCAATATGATAAATAATGAAATTTACCTGACCAAAGTGTTCACTTTCTTGGTCTGAATGTCGTACATCTTTTTAACAGCATCTTTAATCTTTTTCTTGTCTGCACGTAGGTCAACAATGAAAACCAAGGTGTTGTTGTCCTCAATCTTCTTCATGGCGGACTCAGTGGTCAAAGGATACTTAATAATTTGATAGTGGTCCAACTTGTTCCTTGGTGGAGCACTGATGCGAGGATATTTCGGATTCCTATCCTTCTTCAGTGTCTTTGGCCTGTGAAAAGTGACTGACGTCCGGATCTTCTTGGCCTTCTTCTTGAATGTTGGACCAAATTTCACAGCCTTGGCAACTTTAGCAGCCTGAGCCTTTGGTTCAGCCTTCTTTGAGCTGTCAACTGCAAGAGATGAAGTATTAAATTAAGTCAGCACAAGAAGAGTACAAACAAAAATACTACAACGCACACTTACATAAAAAGGATAGAAAACAATAGAAATGCTTCTCGTATTTGGAACCCAACACTCTGGAAAACATTTAATGGAGCTACTCCCAAGATTCTAAGCACAGCAATAATAAACAGGACAAATACAATTGCTTTTTTGCACAACTATACAGCAACAAAAATGAAATCTGATGCTTAAGACCAACCACCAATTCACAAACCATATCAGGTGGAAAACACATTAATTCCCATCAACTTAATTTTCTGTCCAGCCAAATACTCATGCAAGCCTCAACTGACAAATCGAATGGGGGAAAATTTCTACATAAGTTAAACCAAAGACCTCCAACCATTCAGCTAAAATCACACAGCAATTTAAATGCATAGCAACAACAACCAGTACAGAAAAACTAGAACTCAAGCGGCAATTAAAACAGCAAAACATCAGGGTACACCTATAACAGTGAAAATGACTGTCAAGGAAAAAAAGTCTTTTTCGCAGCCAAAATTAAATTTTGGCGACCCAGATTTTCTAGGTGTTGAAAATTTGAGAATGACCAGATATCACAACACAAAATGTAGAAAAAAAAATCAAATAACGAATGTAGGATGTAAAGCAAGTAAGAAGAAAACCATACCTTTGACGGGAGCCATTGGACTCTTCCTATGAATCACCTCTAAACCTGTTAAGACAGGAAACCAAACAAACCACGAAAAGGATTAGCCCAGAAAATTAAATTCTAACAACTACGAGAATAAATTCGAATAAACACACTAAAAAAATCACAAAAATAAAAAAAAACACAATCAGATCTGTATAACAAAATTATTAAGAACAGTCAAAAAGAAACTTTATTACTTGACAATAATGTGTTTAGAAACAAATGAATGTGCTCGCAAGGAGAAAAAGTAAACTCTTTTACATTACAACAGACCTGCGGGAGACGGGAGAGGAGTTGCTGCGGCCGCAGAGTAGGGTTCCGCAAGACGAAAATGGATCTATATAAACGTTCCAAGAATTACTAACATCGCTTAGTTTCTTTGCGGGCCGGGTTTTCATGTTAGGGATTCTAGGCCCAATTACAGACCTGTTTCAGATACAGTATCGGCTTGTTAGGAAGCCCAGTAATTGATGAGCTTTTGACAACAAACACTTAAATTTGGATGTTGATGGGCCTTACTGGAACAGCTTACTCGTTTTCCCGCCCAAATCCTCGTCTCGTAAGCAAAGATCTTAGGATTTGAACGGGGATTCGCTGGCAGAAAGATCTCTGGTCTCTGCTTTTCCAGTTGAGAGGCTTCATGGCTCTTTTGACTTTTTAGTTCTTCAAACAAATTGAAGGCTCAAGTTTTGGTCGACCACGAAGAAGTGGAAGAGGAAGAGGAAGAAAAAGAAGAAGAAGAATAGCAGGTATATTTCATGCAAAGTCTCTTAATTGCAATCTTGTAGGATAGCAGAAATTATAATTTTACAGGACAATAGAAGTGCTTAGAAAAGACTTGTTTCTTTGAGTTGCCTGTAACTTTTAATTTGTTTGATTTTTCTCTCTTTTTCTTTTTAGATCCAAACAGGAAAGCAAATCATCGTAGGCAACTTTTCTAAAAGCAAACAGGAGCCGACCTGTTTGCTTTTAACACATACGCTTTTGGACTTTCTAGTCTTCCAATTTTTTTTTTTTTTAAGTTACGTGGTATTATTTAATTAGATATGTTGCGTTTTAATTTAATGACTCAACTTAATCATCATAATATTAAATTATATGTGATCCATCTAAGATGAATGATTAGATTTTTGAATTTAGATATCAACATTAAGCAAGTAAGCTATAATACGTTTAAAATGTCACACCCAGACATAAATTTTCAAACTTATGATAGTGTGAAGTTAAACACTAAATTATTTTTAACTTGATCATATTATCACTAACAATACTAAATTGATAACACTAATGACTATAATATCAATAATAATCATAATTATAACTTCAACGATAGTAAAAATCAATCATAATTATGCCTACTAATAAAAAAAAATAATTATCAATAAAATTGTGGTTATAACGTTAATAATGAAATAAAATTACCAATCATAACATTTATACATAATTTTTTAAAATAATATCATGATTTTAAATGAAGAAGTAATACAGTAAATTATTAAATTTATTATTTATTAAATAAATACATACCAATCAGTCTCATTCCTATATAAAGTATTTTATATTTTTTAAAAAATAATTTTCAGACATTTAATTTGTCAATAATTATATTATATATAAACTGTGTTCATGCAGACTCTATACAATTTAAATAGGGATCGGCAAAAAAAAATCGAGACTTTGAAAATTAAATTGGATCAAATTGAAACCAACAATTTTGGTTCAGTTCTTAATTTATTCAGTTGAATTTTTGGTTTTCTTATTTAAAAACTATAATATTCATTTTGGTTTTGGTATTGGTGTCACAAAACTGAACTATAGTGAAAATTTAAAATTACTCCATATTTATTTTATTTTCTTTGTTACGTTACTTAGAAAACTAACATCATTTTGGTTCATCAAAATGATATCGTTTTTATTTTCTACAAAAAGGGGTAAGAAAAATTTTTGAAGAAAAAGTTTTAAAAAGCTTAATCGAACTAAAGTCAATCAGTTCAATTCTAATTCAGTACTATTTCTTAGAAAATAAAAGCCAATGTATCGGTGCAACAGTAACAGGACTAGTTATTACTGCAAATAGATGTGTGCCCTACAGAGTAATTAAGAATTACATTCAACAATACGGCCTATTATTTCTGTTATATACAATTCAAGTTATGTTGTGAACTAATATCTTGGATTGGTTTCGATGATGTCGAAGCCAAAAGAGTTCAAATTTCATATGCAAAAGAGAAAAAAAACTTCTTGGTTACTTTGTGTTGAGAGTTTTTTTTTTTTATAATTGATATTGAATACTTTCTGGAGTTATAGGAATGTTATAGCAAATGTCAGCAATTTATTCATATTATATTCAATAAATGATATCTTCAATATGGGTCTACTTTGAGGAGTGACGAGCTGCAATAGTATTATAGACAAAAGAATATATTAGCCGAAAGTAGCTGATCTTGACGACAGTATCTTCGTTTCCATTGAAGGAAAGTTGCATAATTTATCCTATAAACTTAATCAAAGGATATTTTAATTGAATTCATATTTTACTGTTGAATACTCATCACCTAGTTGTTAGGTCTCTAAAATATGTTATAATGTACATTAAATTCTTAATTCATTAAAAAAAATCTTGTTCAAAATCGGTACTAGTGTTGTTTAGTAACTCAGTTTTAGAAATTAACTGTATTACTGTGTAAATCATGAAATTTCAAGTCTAATAATACTAATAATGATATACTTAAACAAGTGAGCAGCTAAATAAATAATTTTTAAATTATTTGGATTAAAAAATAAATTTGGCAAATATTTTTGGGAACATTTTTCTTTTTCCCATTTATTTCTTAATTTCCGGTTTCTTCTTCCTCACGTTTGCGCGCGCATCCCAATAAAAGCTCTCCCAAAACCCTAGTCCCAGCTCTAATCCAGTGCCATTACATTTGTCTCTGGGCTCATCTCGGAGATCGCCATCACCCCGTAGTTTCGCTGTCGCTCTGGTAGTCCCCCCGTGCTTTTGTTAACTCAGTTCCGTTTATATTTTAAACAAGATTGTTTTGTGATTTCTGTACGTTGAAAAAAACTTTTACACATAAAACTTTCTCACTTTCAAGAAGGATTGTTAGTTTACATTGATGAGTTCTTTATTTTTGTAAAGAAAAATAATTTGATGAGAGAAAACTTAAGAGTGTGGGTGAACAGGAACAAGTGAGAGGGACCAACGTGAGTCTAGGGGTTTTACCATGTTTGCAATATGTGCATGAATTCACTGTTGCAATTTACATGTTCTGTAATATGTGATGTGGCAATTGATATGTTAATCTTAAACAAATGTAGCATGCGTAACGGAATTGATATTTTCTGAAAAACCATTTTTAGGATAAAGAACTCTTAGAAGTTCTTTGATAGGTGCTTTTCTGAAAGCTGTGTTAAAAAAGCGTTTTTGCTCATGAGTGTGTTCTAAGAAATCCCTTTTAAAGACACCCTTTATGTCTCATATACAAGTGTTCTTGATTTATATAAAGTTGAAGAGCCAAGTAACCATGGAAACAGAACCTGTTATTTACTAATTCATGTTGGATCCTAGCATATATTCCAACAATCTTTAATTTATACTATTCCAAAACTCAAGCATTGTGGAAATAGATGATGATGATCTTAGGTGAAACTTTAATTGTTCTGTAACATTTTTTAGTATATATTCTTTATTTCAAGTGCTCTCATTTGAACTAGTTTATGCCGAGGTGGTGAGACATCAAGGTCTAAAATGCTGTTACATATATTTGTCCTAATCGATCTTCATGTATATTGCTTGTGTGAAATATATATTGGGTTGGCTTCCGTGTCTTGAATAATTGACATCTTAAACAGCTGCTGCATTCTTCTATGATGCAGGTTATGGCAGCTTCCAAGTCCAAAATGAGGTTGAAGCTTCTAATTGACACAAATGCTCGCAGAGTTATCGTTGCTGAAGTTGGTAAAGACTTTCTAGACTTTCTGTTCCACCTTTTTTCTTTGCCTATTGGTACTGTTGTTAAACTTTTAGCACAGAAAAATATGACGGGTTGCATAGATGATCTTCATAAAAGCCTTGAAACCTTTAGCATGAACCATATGCAACCAAATCAAAGCAAGACCAAGTTGCTCAATCCCAAACCTCCAATATCTGCTACTGGATTATCTCTTTTTCTGTCTAATCATGAACCGGAAACTCAAGCGTTCTACTCGTGTTCTAACAATGCTAACCACTCTTATGTGGCTGAAGTTCCAAATTTGCTCTGTCCTACTTGCAAGGCAGAGATGACCTATGAGTTGTCTTATGTTTCTCCAACTACTGCAAACACGGTCCCAATATTTGGTGAGGGAGGTTTTGTCAAAGGATTGGTGAATTACATGGTGACGGATAATTTAGAAGTGATGCCTATGTCTACTATATCTGCTATTACTTTGCTACTTAAGAAATGCAGCGTCAATGATTTTAGTTCACTTGAGGAGAGAATTGTGTATGGGGGCATGGAAGAGGTACGTTGACCATCTGTTTATCTTAATTACCACATGTATACCTACGTTAAAAATGTGCATATGGCTGATCTATATATATCTATATAGATGCTAATATATGTTTGGTGCCATGGTTAGGCTTTGAAGCTGCTGAAGGCATCTTTGGAATGTAAGACAGCTTTAACAAGTGTTTTTCTTATGGAATACTGGTCCATGATGAAAGAAGCCGTAGCTGATTAGAGTAATTGTCGAAGTGGTAGAACCGTCAGGCTTCTTCTTTTCCTTGAGAAGAACTCAATGCTTTTGGGTTTTTGCACTTCCATATTAGTCATGCTCTCTTTCTTTGGCTTCTTATTATTCTTAAATTTCTCTGGGTGGTGATTAGATATAGTTTCTAAATCTAATATGCTTTGTTCTTGGCCTACATGAATTTGAGAATGATTCTGCATTTATAATTTTTGCTTCACGATACGGGATTTGTTTTGAAGAAGCAGCGACAGACACCACCCATATACTGCTTTTGGCTGCTCAGGATATTTGGTTCATTTACATTTGTTTTCAAGAAACCTGAAATACGACCGTGGTGGCAATTACTTTAAAACAATGTGCAAGTAGCAGGGCGAAAATCCTCTTAAACTGAATAAATCTGAAAACCTGAATTTAAAAACCTATCAATTGGACGATGGAATATGATTATAAATTATTCTAGAAGTTATGAACGTTTACAATGGATAACACGGTATTTGAAATTAAACAAGCAAATGAATGGAAGTTTTGACTTAAAAAAACTAAATCACAGAGTTAAGGGCCATGAGCAATATTGTTTAGCAATTAATTATAGTTTTTTTTTCTCTTTTCATAGGCACTGCAACAGATCAAGCCGAAAGAAATGTTAAAAGACAGTATTTCAGAAACCCAAAACATTAAAATAAAAAATAATAGAATGAAAAAAAACAGCTAATTTCAAGCAAGCAGCTTCCGCATTCTTTGATACCTTCATCAGCCTGGAGGCCTAAAATATCATCCAATTCAACTCTTGATGCTCATATATAGATTCCACCAACTAAATTAATGTTAAAAATGTAAGGGAAACAAATTGCAGCGATTTGCTCCATGATGAATCATAAATAACCAGAATTTTTTTTTTAATTTTTTAAAGCAAAAAATCTCTTCTCACATGTACCTGCGAAATCACTAACTACTCTTCCACCCTCTCTCAAGGAATACAATAAAAAATTTTATTTCTTCAAGTTCCACGGCATTGCTTCATTAAGACAAAGTCTTCAAACACACGAGCATTCCCAAAGAAAAGAATTAATAAAACTGCAATGCATTGCATAGATGATCCCAGACCAGAACCAAAGAGAGAAACAAAGCATCTAATATATGTGCCACCTCATCAGTCATTGCTTCCTTGCAATCAACACAAAGCAAGTCTGGAACATCAGACACCTCTAAAAGGCACCCAGGACACATGAAGAATTTTCTAGGCTTCAGTTCAGGATCAGACAGCAACAATGTGAAGTATTTCCTAGCTTCAGCAAATAGGACTCTATGAACCTTTGGGTCTATTAGTAGCTTCAACTTCACTTTGAATGCGGCCATGGCTTTTCTTCAGTGCATGTATAAGAATTGGAAGGCGACTAAGTTGGGTTATGTTATCTTTTAGGTTGCCTATGCAAATGCTCAGGAAATTTAATAAGATCACAAGTATTAGCTATCCTCAACATTCTTTCTCAATCAAATCCACAGCAAATATTTCAAGAATTTGTCATAAACAACTCTTACAATTTAAGACATGAGATTAAAAAATGTAAATTGAGAAGAGAGGAAAAGGACATCAGAAGCAATGGTTATCTCAAACAAAGGACCAATAGATACGATAAGAGAACCCTGGAACAGAACAATACAGAGCAAACTAGAGATAATTATCATCCAAAGCAGTTGAAAATGTTTAACATTAAAGAGCATAACCGGTAGAATATACGTAAGATGGATAACTCAAAAAGAAATTTACAACCCAGAAATTAAACTTATTATGCTTGCATATTCCCAAGGAAAACACTTGTCAAAACAGTCTTGCATTCCATAGATGACTTCAGCAGCTTTAAACCCTAATCAGCAACCAAGAATTAAAAATGCTTCAGTATCTGTAAAACTCTTAATGATTAAACGCAAAATCTAGAAAATAATTTACAAAGACAACAGATGATCAGCAACAGACCAGTAGGCATACCTCATCAACCCCAAAATCAACAATTCTCTCCTCAAGTGAACCCAAATCCTTAATCTTAAACTTGTTAAGCAGAGTAATACAAGAAATAGTAGACATTGGTGTCACCTCTAAATTATCCGTTACCATGTAACTCACCACCCCTTTAACAAACCCTCCCTCAGCCACCTCCGCCGCTTTACTCGCTGTCGCCGGAAGAACATAAGACATCTCAGCATTCATGCACACTTTGCAACTAGGACAAGGCGCATTTGGAACATCAGACACATACAAATGACGAGTGTATGTGGCGCCGGTGGGAACGTTATTAAAGCTGAACGATGCCGCACTTGCAGTATAGTAATTAGAACAAGTGTAAAATTTTCGAGGTTTCAATTCATTATTAGACAGCTCCAAAAGACGAATACTAGGGGAACATGCAGGGGATTTGGGATTTAGAATTGAGTTCTTGGTTTGGTTTGCTTGGATGTAGGTTTCACTGAGAGCTTCAATACTTTGATAAAGTGCACCAAGAGAACCCACCATGTTATTCTTTTCAACGAGCTTAACAACAGCGCCAACTGGCAAAGACAAGAGATAGAAGAGAAAATCTACGAAATCTTTGCCAGCTTCGGCGAAAAGTACCTTGTGATCCATTGTGTTAATGAGAAGCTTCAACCTCACATTTGAAGCTGCCGCCATTGATGTGATTCAGTGTGGAGTATTGGAACCACGGACTTAGGAAAGAAAAGTCGACATCACACATTCACATATATAGGCTGCATAATAATTTCCTTCCTTTTTTTTTTTTTTTTTTTTTACAGAAAAAATCAATTTACGTAGAAAAAGCAAACTACATATTGTTGCTTCCATAGCAAGCAACTTCCGTGTGGTAGGACTCACACAGAACTCTGAAATAAACCAACGAAAAGGCAGCAAGTTAGAGCAAGGAATGGATAAATGTGGGAATACAAGAAAACGTGAAAGTGGAGCGGCCCGTTCTTGCTCTTGTTAATTACGGAGTCTGTGCTGCCTAATTTCTCTCTCTTTGTATTTTACCATAATTTAGAGAAATTTTTGGCTCGATGATATTACAACAACACATAGTTTACAAAATAAAAATAGTCTTGCTTCAATTTTTACATTTGTATGTTATTAATGTATAATATATTAATTCTTTGAAAGTAGGTAAAATACGTACTAAAATGATTTAAAACTTTGCACGCCATGTATGCAAAAATGCAAAGGCAGAGATCAAATTAATACAAAAGGCGATGAGGAGAATTGGAGGGGAGATATAGCTAGATTGAAAGGGCCAGCAATTAATATCCAAAGTGGTTGAAAAGCGTATTTCATTTACACCAAAATGAATGATTAAAGCATTTCAAAAGCAAAAGATCATGTGCATCAATAATTAATCAAACAGTTAGCTTGATAATAATTTTTGTAAGGTTTGGTCTATTCCATGGGTTGAGAGCAATTTCGTGTTAGTGATAAATGGTTGGTAGGTAAACTTTCATGTATCTTCCTATCCTTGTACTCTTGCGAAATTCTAAAATTTATGAATTTTAGGTTCACTTACCTTGAGAGAAAACAATAGTGTTCGCAGATTTTGTTGTTAATACATCATGTACTCTTCAATTCAATGAGAAATTTGCACTTGGTGGGGAAGCTCCCCTTCTAAAGTCTTGACAGTCTTGTCTAAAGATACAGAGGAATTTTCTAGCTACCATTTTTTGTACTTGCGTTGTATGCTTTTATTTGTATTTTCTTTTCTTTTAAGATCTCCCTTTTTTTTTTTTTTGTTATTACAATAGTATTTTTGTTAAACAACACTCTATATATACATATACATTCATATATATTTTCGAACCTTACATACAAAGATCTTAGTTTACAAAACATTAAAATAACACCAACTTGAGAAAAACAATAAGCAATTAAGAGAGAAATATTTTCTAATAGATCTAAAATTTAATGACTCTGGCAACGACAATATGAGATTGATGTTAGGGCCTCTTGTTCGCAAAGTGAAAACTTGTTAAAACCTCCTTGCTTTCAAAAGTTAACTTCAGCAGCTTCAGAGCCTAACAAAATTATTTAACAAGGCATACGTATCAGATCTTTATTCAAATATGTAAATTCTAAAGTTATACATATATATAAATAAATATATATAACATACCTCTTCTACGCCCAACTCAACGTCGATCTTCTCAAGTGTACTAACATTCTTCACTTGGAAATCGTTAAGCAAAGTGAAAACAAGTTCAGCAGACGTACTTGTAAATTCGAAATTATCCAATACCAGGTAAATCACTAAATTTTTCACAAATCTTCCAGTAACATAACCTGTGTTTGTAGTCGATGGTGCAACATAAGAAGTAGCATACGACATTTTCCCCTTGCAGTCAGGACAAAGCAAGTTTGGAACATCTGCTGTATAAGCACAATGGCCGTACGAACAAGAATATGAAGCTCTGGAATTCAGTTGAAGATCAGAAAGTCGAAGAGGGATTTCAGTGGTGTAAACAGGAGGTTTGGGATTTAGCAGTGAGTCCTTGCTTTGGTTTGGCTGCAGATATGTTTCATTTATCTTTTCAAGGCTCTCGTACAGGCTGCCTAAGCAACCGATCATGTATCTTCCTTTCAAGAGCTTGGCGACAGTGCCAAGAGGTAGAGAAAGAAGGTAGATGAGAAAATCTGTGAAGTCTTTGTCGGCTTCCGCAAAAAGCACTTTCTCAGCATTTGTGTCAACGTAAAACTTCAACTTCACCTTCTGCGGCGCTGCCATTATTGCTGTTTTGTGTAGTGGGTGTTAATTTATGCAAGCATTCTAAGTGACCAAGTTGGAATATTACAGAAGCCTTGTCAATGTTGTTGATACTACATCATATATATATATATATATATATTTTGTGTGTGTGTGTACACACTAAAAGATTGAATGCGATTAATTATTGATCTTTTGTTTCTTCGTTACGAAGCCACTTAACCGTTAAAACCATGAATGCTAATATATATATATGTCTTGACAGCGATGATAAAGTCATGCCGCAGGAAAAAGGTTTGTCGGCAAAGTTTTTCTTTTGTTGAGGGTCATAATCATTGATCACAAGAATTCAGGGAGAGCGTATTTGATTTTTTTTTTTTTTCTCTTAATGAATCTAAAATTGAGAAATAAGAGTATCTCTTATTGATCGTTATTGAATCATTAATTAACACGCCTAAAAATAATTATATGAATCATCCATGCGCCTAAATAGTATGATCTCAAGTAATTTTGTAATTCATTTTATGTATTCGTCTTAATTACTAGTCACAACTTATAAAAGTTCTTTTAAAATTAGTAACTAAAATAAATGGTGTTTTAATCCTTCCCACATCACGTAGGGAATCGCAGAGATCGATCAAAATACCCAATAATTAAGATCATAGATTAAAAAGGAAAAACCAAAAGCAGTTCAAAATTAAAGCCATGACAAAAGAAAGTTTCGAAATTCAAAAGCAAAAGCAAAAACAAAAACAACTGACACTCAATAATTAAACAGCTTTCCAAATCAAGTCAGATTTCAATCTTTCTAAGTAAAGAAAAAAGGAAAAAAGAAAAAAAAACCATGCATAGGACTCCCACGTTAATTAGTTCCCAAGGAAAACCCTTGTTAAAACAGCCTTGCACTGCGAAGATGCCTTCAGTAGTTTCAATCCCTAGCATTGACAAAAAAACCAAATCAAAATTAATCATCAACATATATAACAGCCTTTCTACACCACATTTTAATATATAATCAACGGATTCGGTGGGCAACTCGCTCATAACCTTGAGGTCACGGGTTCAAATCCCGTCTCCGCAACATTTTTTTCTTTTTTGACAAAAAAAATTAGGTTTGATTCTATTAACTAGTAATTAATTAACACTTTTCTTTTTCTGTTGGGGTGGAAAGATAGAACCACTATATTATCACGGTCAACTATAAGGAATTTTTTATCCTCTTAAATACATTACTTTATCCTGGGCGGATAGCGGGAATCGAACCCGCGTCTTCTCCTTGGCAAAGAGAAATTTTACCATTCAACTATATCCGCACTTTTTCCTTGAAATGTCTGAATAATAGTTATCCAGAGTTAAGCCAGATACACTCTTCAGTGCGATTCCATCAAATTCCACCATCAAATCAAGTAAAATCAATTGAAATGAAAACCAAGTAAATATTGAAATATTCAATATTAATTTATATTCATTATTGAATATTTTTCAATATTTTATTTCGATTTCAATTTGATTTATATTTCAAATATATAATATATAGATTTCTATTAATAATTATATGATCTTTATTATGATCTTTATTAAAATTCTAGAATTTAGTTTATTAGAATTCTATTAAATAGATTATAATTATCTAATTTATATAATTATTTTTTTTTTTAGATTATTATTATTTATAATAATCTAGTTTTATTGTTTTGTTCATTTTTCGTTCCAGATCCAACAATGAAATGACCCCTCCCTCTAATTTTTTCGGGTTGTGAGACACATTAAAATTTACTAGAAGTCTCCAAAATGCAAATAAAGAAAACAAAAAAAATTAGAGGGAGGGGTCAAACTTTTGGAACTTGAGATTGAACTCGGCGAAACGTCAAGCGAAAGAACAATTCTGCTTCAAAGCTCGTGCTTTTGGCTTAACAAGCTTGTCGAAGAGGGGATTGGGATCAAAACGAGAAAAGTGGAGGTAACTATTTAGTTTTCGCTTCAATCGATAGTCACTCCGCCGAGTTCAATCTCAAGTGGAGAAGAAAGCTAGCCTTTTTGGCTTCAATTTACGAAATGGGAGATCAAAAGTCGAATCGGGCAGGGGCAGGAAAGAGCTTTTGCCCTAAAGAGAGAAGCCAATGGGGTGAGCTCGTTCAAAATGAGAAGACGTTGTTTCGTCTTTTGCGCTTAAAAAGGGGCGATTTAAGCAATGACGAAGGCTTGGGACCTTGAATGGTGTCGGGGTTAACGAACTTTGACTTCTCTTCTTTTATCTGACCCGAGGGAAAGACTGAATCTTCTCACACTGGGACCGTTCATCCGGCTCTGCCCGGTGGTGTACTCTAAAATTCCCCATCTTGGGGTTCAACGAAAGGAAGTAAGACTATGGGTTTCTTATTGCCCACTGGAACTTGACTCACTTTTCTCAGATTTGGTTTCTGCCCCGGCGGGAAACGAAGCAACCTTTATCCGTGGGTCAGATCCATTCCTAGGCATTTCTAATGACGGATTAGTTCAGTGTGCGAGTGAGCTAGAACGAACCGGAAAGGAATATAGGAAAGCTTGCTTAGGAGTTAACGGACGAGAGGTCAAAGAAATGTGAATAAGGAATTCGATCTCAGGGGGGCTTTTTTGTTTCTATATAATATGGAAAGACAAAATGGAAAATTTATAAAGAAAAAGATAATAGGAATTTTTAGTTTTAGAATCTAATTGGACCGAAATCAAAATTTTATTTTTTCAAGTGATCTGATTGTGCGATACCTTTTTTTCTTCTCAGTTGAGATATTAATCTACTGCTGAAACTAATGAGTTAAAAATTCAAGTTTAAAGTAAATAAAATATAAAATAAAGTAAAAAAAAATCAAAGTCAAAAAGAAAAAAGTAAAGCAAAAGGTATTTAAAAGGTATTTAAAGTAAAGAAAAAAAAGTATTCTAAAAAGTATTATTATAAAAAGTATTATAATGTCACTCTTTATTCGAAAATCGAAAATGTATTCGATACACTAAAAAATAAAAATACAAAATAGAAGTAATCCCCCAATTTTGTTCCATATTGATTAAAAAAAAATTTCGTTTTTGGAATGAAGTTACATGACACAGTTATTATTAATATTTTAATATTAGTTGATAGTTGACTCAAGAGTTGCCCACCGAATCCGTTGATTCGGAATCGTGGGATGGGTCGATGTTAAAGATGATGAATTGATTTCTTTTTCTATCCATGTTACTCGTTTTTGTTAGTACCTTCTAGAATACTTGATGAATCAAAAACTTTCAATTGAACTTATTCTTTCAATTGGTATTTTTGCTTATCCTCGTATCTTTCAAAATTTTAAACTTAGGGAAGTGCTTTATAAACATATGTATAAAAAGAACATATTTCCATTTCCCACATCCCTTTCGGATGTCGAAATAATAATGGTTCTTGATTCCATTCATCAAAGATTCCTATTCGTAGTTTAGATTTTTTCCAGGTTTCTTAGAACCCTTTTTTGATTTCTTACATATAATTAAGTAGTGGTTTAGGGTTTAGGGTTTAGGGTGCCGCATGGGCCTCTTCCAAGTGAGTCCCTTCGCTACCATCGGGCAGGACTGGGTAGAGCCGAAAAAGTCGAGACCTAACAAAAGAAGTAAACCTGAAGTGTCGCAAAAGACTGGGATGAAAAACAAAACGGAATGTACCGGATTTTTAGCACGTACAACCATCAAACCAGAGACCAAAGCAAGAAGATCCTTCTCCTTCCCTTTTTTCGGAAGAAAAGGAGGTTTCCTAAGTAGATTATCTTGAGTTACGCATACATTGCCTTTTTTTTATTTATAAATAAATAAGATATAAATAAATAAGACGACTAAAAATCCGAGTTATCCGATCCATTTCATCCTTTTATATGCATGCAATAAGTCATGCTTTCACCTGTACCCCCAAAGATGACGGAGGACCCTCTATCTATCAATGCCATTATGAAGATGAAGATTGACCCTACTTGTTCGGATGGGTGTTCACCCCAAAGTGTTCCCGGACTGCATGCATATTTCACATAGTACTTTTGATCGAAAAATCAATCCGATTTATTTCGTACCCTTCGCTCAATGAGAAAATGGATCAGATTCTATAGGATCAAACCTATGGGACTTAAGGAATGATGGAAGGGAATAAAATAAAAAAAAAAGAAATCAAAAAAGAAAAGAGAGGAAAAAAAAATAATAAAGAAATAAGTAAATAAAAATGAAGTAGAAGAACCCAGATTCCAAATGAACAAATTCAAACTTGAAAAGGATCTTTCTGATTCTCGAAGAATGAGGGGCAAAGGGATTGATCGAGAAAGATCTCTTGTTCTTATTATAAGATCGTGTGATTGGATTCGCAGATGTTTGGTAAAAAGAATAATCTTCTCCTTTGAGAATAATCAAAAATGGAAAGTGTTCAATTGGAACAGGAAAACGTGACTGAATTGGTCCTAGTTACTCTTGGGGACGGAGTGGAAGAAGGGAGGAGCGAGATGTTTGGTAATGTAGCGGGAAAGGGAACTCTCCAATATGATAGTGGCTTGCCCACCTCACCGCGGGTAGCCAACTTCAGCTCACCCTAGGAACCTTCAAGGTTAGACTTACTTAAGCTTGAGGTGCAGTCACATGAATCCATTCCTTGGAAGGTTGCTTAGCTGGAAATTTCTTACTTGAAATAGGCCAGACGAAGTCTGGTAGCAGAGCTGCCTCCGAAGAAGACAACTTACGAAAGAGGACTCTCTCCGGAATGGGGGAATCCAGCTATTGAATATAACAAAGTGAAGCAGGATTGCACTCGCTACGCAGTTGAATAGACAGGAAGACAATCAGCAAGGGCGATAGCCCAGCCCACTGGTTGCAAAGGAAGCGCGCCCAGAAAGAGGTAACCTTACAACCGATGTACTGATCAAAGAATTACTCAGTGAACGGGCCTGATTGAGGACTCTTACAAACCATTTCAGAACGAATACCGAGCTTCCAGCAAAAGATAAGCCGACCCAACCAGAATCAAATAAAAACTTCCTTAGAGAAGCAAACTCCCACTTCTCTACTAAGGGGACAGGGATCAGGCTCTCCCATGAGTTAATAACGGGGGGTCCTTCTTACATTTCAGCAGGGAAAGGAATAACTCACTACAAGTTCTTTAACAAGGGAAGGAACTTCACTACAAACTACAGCAATACTCAGAAACAAACAAACGCTCGCGGGGCTTTAGGGACACACTCGATCCCCGGGGGACAACCCCCACACCACACCGGCTCGCAAACAACAACCGATAGACACAGCTAAAAATATACACCGATAGACTCAAAATGTCGGATGATCGGGGCGGGGGGAATTAGCAAAGAAGGGCGGAGGAGGAGCCTCGGCGGATTGCAAGTAGAAGGCGGCGTAAGAATAAGGGCAGGAGCCCGGGGCAAAGTAGAAGTCAAAGTAAGAGTCACGGGGCGAGTCCCCATTTGTTTTCGGTATGGAATCTTAATTATAAGAATTGGATTTCGGTTGATTGAATGGTAATGGGAGGAGCTACTTCACTTCGTGTAGTGGAATGGAGTGCAATGGAGCGGAATGGGTAGCGCAGTGAGACAGAATGGAAAAGAATGATAAATAAAAGTAAAATATTATAAAAAGGAAAGAAAAGGAATTCTTTTGATTGAATCAGAAATAAAAGTTTGTATTTGGTGTGTGAATAAAAGTGTCCCGAATGTACAAAATGCCACCCTGTTCACTTGATTTGATTAGATAGTTGACTCCCGATTGAAGCTGTCATCACTAAGGTAAGCCCTATACAGGAGAATAGCGAACTGATTTCCTACCTTTAAACGTATGGGAATAAGCCCTCCCAGTGGCGACCCCTCCGGTGCCCAAAGCACGGTTAGACTGCTGCGATGCGCAATACCTGCCGATAGCAGGAAGGGCTTTCTTCCGCTAGGAAATTGGACTCTGACTGAGTGTGAATGACCGACTTGGCATTCTCAGCCGGCTTCGCCGGCCTTGCTACGTTGAAAGAAAAGAACACAGGGGGTGGAGCGGCCCGTCTGAGTACATAAGAGATTGTTTACCAGAAGAGGTTCTTAGAGAAGTCCCCGGATAGGCAGATCCGGATAAACGAAAGTTGTTGAGCAAATAGAACTTCTTCAATGAACTTAGAAAACAATTTCAATTGATGAGACACTAAAATAAATAGAATAAAGTTCTATTAATATAGAAAGGATTTGGTATGATATCTGATCGACAGAAATCTATATATAGATGGATTTTGATTCTGTGATCCAGGAAAAAGAAATTGAGTGATTCCTTACTTTCTTTTAAATTTAAAGGTAGAAAGGCTAATCTTTGTTAGTCTAGTCTAGTTGAGTTGAGTCTATTCTGAGAAAAGTGACTTACCGACCTACCGCATATTTTACCGACTCTTCTAGAAAGGAACTCATACTGATGATCGCTACGCCCCTGACTTTAATGCCACCCTCAGGGCGTCCCTTCGCTGCGCTTGCTAACCCACTAGAGGCTACAAAACCCGAAGGCCATGGCTCAACAACCTCGGAGTCACCTCCCTCAGGAGCATACCACTCTCAACCTCGGGATCACCTCTCTCAGTGTCAGACTGCTCCGACTCAATAAGAGGGTCATAAGAATATCTAGGTGTCCCGCTCTCATCTAAGAACCCAGGGTAAACTCCACCCGAAAGAGAAAACTCTAGGTCACCTCCTGGCATCCAGGGTCAATGTGAAAGTCATCATCATCATGACCTCTGATCACCCGGGTAGTGTAACCACTAAGGGCCATCGTCTTCTTTTTCATCTCCGATTATTCGATAATTTCCACAAGCACAAATTCCACTTTTAATAGGCCCAAAAATTCTTTCACAAAATAATCCATCTTTTTCCGGTTTATTGGTTTTGTAATGAAAAGTATAGGGTTTTGTCACTTCTCCAACTATCTCTCCATTAGGTAGGATTTTATTGGGCCAATACGATTGATAGGTAGTCGCCTTTTCAGGTAATGGGCTAGAGGTTGCTTTGCTTCCTCTGTCCACGCGTGGACTAGACCGATTGAAAAGATTGGAAGGCCGGGTAAGGGCGTCCAGTGGCGGATGGGAAGGAGCGATAGAGGGACGATAGAGCGCGCTCAAACCTCACCATGTCTTACGCCGCTAGGATTACAGGTTAAAAAATCATCAAAAGTTAAAAAATCATCATATAATAATCCAGAAATTGAAATAGAAAAGAAAAAAGGGAGGTCATAATGATCAATAGGAAAGAGAGCAAGTTAACAACTATGTTACTGCAAATTGATAAGTTGTTTTCTTTCACTCATATATAACTATCTAATGTGTAGTTTTACACAACGCTAATTATATATATATATATATATATATACATGGATTGTTTACATAAATGACAATAAATTATAAATGGTATCCGACTATAAATAAATAAATGATAGATATAAATACCTCTCTTCAAGTAAACCCACATCCTTAACTTTAAATTTGTTAAACAAAGTAATTGAAGAAATACTAGACATTGGTGACACCTCCAAATTATCCATTATCATGTTTGTCACACTACTCCTTGCACAAAGCCACTTTCAGACACCGCCCCTGCTGCAGCTGCATTGGACGCTGAGCTGGGACAAACCTAGGACAATTCGAGGCTCATTCTGTATGACTTGCAAATAGGACAAGGCACGTTTGAAACATCAGCTACATAACAGTTACAACTGTAATTACCACAGGTGTATATAGTGTGTGTGTGTGTACATATAAGAAACTAAATTAAGCTAATTAAGAAGACTGCTCTCCAATATAACATTACATAGGGAAGATAAGGAATATTTGGAAATTGGCGAGGAATAACGAAGAGTTGCTGCATGAATGTATGCTTGCTTGCTTGCTTGCTTGCTACTGCCAATTAAGGTTCGCATTATGTTTCCAATGCAATACGCGCATGAATTAATTAATTTTAATTATGAGCTAGCTAGCTAGGAATCGAAAATAGCGTTAGCAGACATCGTTAATAATCTTTCCATTGAAAAATTGCCACTGCTCAGAAAGTAGTAGAACGACTAGTCACTGACTTCTTTTCCTGCTTCTGCAAAAAGCCGTTAATTGTTTACTTCTCTCCGTATGTGTGTGTGTGTGTGTATATATATATATATATATATATATGTGCTTCAATCTCAATTTTGGGGCTGACATTGCTGTTTTCTTGCATAATGTAAGATATTTTAGATGTATTATTAAAAATGAAATGTGTTGAGGGAACCATTAAAGGTCCTAAAGTTATTGCCATTGACCCTTTCGAAGGATAAAAGAACCGTAACGTATATCATATCCTTGTTCCAAACTTCCAAATTAATAATAGTAATAATAATAATAATAATAACAATGAAGCCCACAAGTTATTTTGTATTTGTAGGAATGTATGATCCATAGCCCACTCAAGTTTCAAGCTCAAGCTTATCTTACCTAGCTTGAGATCCATTACCAGTAGGGATAAAATTAATATACAAATATATATATATATATATATATACAAGAGTAATCTGTTTAGTTAAAATTGCATATAATCATGTAATTAATGCATATGTTAAATAAAATTTTAACCGTTGAATGTATTGATATCTGACAGTTTAGAATTAATATAAAATTTTGCATAAAATAAAAGAACTACTGATCTTGCAAATAAATATATATACACATATAATTGTATATATATTTATCCAAAAACCGAAAACCTAATACATAGTGATAACAAACATATTAAAATTAGTTGACCCTAATTATCTTATTTTAGTTGAAAATCAGACAAACATATTTAAACAAATTTTTATATTAGAATAATTTTTAATTCTTACCGTAACAAAATATAGATATACCAAGATAGGATGCACCTACAATTAATTACCCAAGTGTTACTGTTAGCGAAGATTTTGGTGACAGTAAGTAATGTCTGCAACTTGAGAGGACAAACTATGCATACAACCAGAGCAGGTTCCATTTTAACGGGTTTCGCCTCCATGATGCCCTGTACTTTTTTTATTTACTTCTTTGTTTGAGACATGGTAAATGGTAATCGAAAACAACAAACCATTGAATGGTGATATAACAACGTGATAATGACAGGTGCTTAAAAGGCAAGGAATGAAGGATTAGACAGCAGATCGATCCTTATGTATTAAAGAACAAGTACATTTAAAAGTGTCAGAGAGGGAAAGAATAAGCCTAAAGCCTGCGCAAAGGGAAATTCAAGTTTCTATTCAGCCTGGTTAAAAGGCTTCAGAATTCTGTCACTAGTAAGAATGGATATACAAGAGTGTTTGCTTTTGGGACAAAGGATTTCAGTCACCGAGATGTAGTAGATCACTGTACAACCAGATGAATATATAGCCGCAAACCAAACTTCAGAAGAAGCAACCTGCAAGCATCATATGAAAAAGAAAATACAGAATGAGATCTTTTTGTTGATTTTTCCACAAGAAAAGAAATTTTCATTTGAAAGAAAATAGCGAAGGTGAATTGGCACAACACATCCTGAAACTACTGCACAACCATATCTCCACATAGTTAATTTAAGTTGGAGATTAAAAGCCATTATCTTGTTGCTCCATTTACTGTAGTGCGTCTGAATCTGAACTAATCTATGATATTACTTCAGCTCAGCTTCATTGAGTCCCATCCTGGCAGCCACTGAAGGCTATGCTTTGCCAAAAAACTTAACTAGGAAGAATGAGGGAAAGAAACAAAAGTGCCTAAAATTGTTTGGAATTTGCTACTTCACAGTAAATCTAAACACAGCTTCCCTTCATGCAGTTTATAATGGCTGGCTGACATGTTATTAATTCACTGGTATACACAGGCCCAATGACTCAAAACAGAGCTCATCATCTTCTTTGAAGAGTACTAGTTGCACAAAAAAGTGAATTTCTTAATTCCTATGATGCAGCAAAAGGCATTCTCTACCAAGTAATCTGACCAGAACAACCTCCATAACTGTTACCATCCCCATTATACTCCCAGAAATAACAGGGTAGCTCGGTAGGAAAAATGGAATACATAAATTTAAGAAGAGAATAAAATTGAGTTAAGTCTATACCTCAGTGTCTTTGCCCACAGGAGTTCATCTTGATGCAGGATAAAGTAGCTGTGTGAACTTATCCAGCTGAAGAAATTGCAAAAGTATAAGCCACTGAATTGAACATATTTAAAACTGCTTGGTGCTACAATGTACTCAACAATGCAAGAAATTCCACTGGTTCTTCATCTTCTTTAATAATCTGTTCAGAAGCAGCATTAAATATCCACATTAAAAACAGCAATACGAAACTGCAAAAATTTATCACCATGCGTAAAGGAAGCTTAATCCAGGTGAACAGAATACCAGATGTCATGGAATGAGCCAAAAACAAGTGTTCTAATTATTTTCCATAAAACTTAGGATAAACATCTACCTACATTAACTGAGCATGTAAACCAAAACTCATGCTCACTGATAAGTAATAATAGCTGCCACAGGGAAAAGTAACAAGGGTGATAACTAAAACAGCAGAAAACATCATGGATTTCCAGATACAAGACGTCAATAAATAGATTAGAATGAAACCAAATGAATAGAGCAAGCCAACTATGTTGGAAAACAGAATTCAATAGGACACCGAATGGAATATCATTTTCTCATGCTACCAAAAAGCATTCTTTCAAATCAGCATTCCTTTTCACTGTGCAAATACCTTAAGAAAATAAAAACTGTTAAGTTATAGGGGAAAATAATCTACATTCTTCTTATCGCTATATCCTTAAACACCACAGATAAAATTATGAAAACAATTTAACCTATTGCACACATAGATGCTATCGAATTTCTGTTTTGAATGGATTAAAATAAAATACACACGAAGGAAACAATATTTGAGAGAAACTTAATCATAGTGAATGAGATATCCTCGTCAACAGAAAAAGAACTTCAGATGAAAATGCCAAAATAAACACTGTTATTGAAGTCAACATGCAGAGAAGTATAGTGAGACACCAGTGCTAGAATAGAACCAAATCTCCACATCTAGTAACCACGCATTTTAAATACATGTCATGTAACCTGCCTAATCAACTGAACTAGTAATAAAAGACTTGCAAATTTTCATTAAAAAAGAAAACAAGTAATTCAAATGTAAATTCCATACCTTAACTGGGGTGTCCTTTGGCAAACCCATCCGAGTTAGAATGTCATAACCAAATTTATTCTGATCATTACCTTCTAGATCCCCTAACTCTCTGCTGTTGTCTAACTGAATCTGGCTTTTACCAGTACAGAAAGATTTTCCTACCCAAAAATACAGAACCCTAGTTGAACTTTTCCCTAAATCTGTACTAGGAGGGAAAATTGCAAAAGCAGATTTGGAATTAAAATCACTTGAGTCAAATTTTCCAACCCTTTCAAAAGTGGGCCAGCGACATATCAAAGGTTGCATTTGATTGCAATGGGCTGGAACACTTTCATCCAACCTGTTTGAGACACTGGACTTGGTGGCTTCTCCCAAAGGATATTTTCTCTTAAATTCAGCAAAATTATTAACAGAGGTAGATTCCTTGTGAGATGAGTCATCACTAGCTACTCTACCTGGAGATATCTTCAATTTGCACATTTGAGTTAGATCTTCCACTCCATTTCTAATAGTATCCTTCTCAAAAACAATGTCTATACTATCTGGTTTACATAAAGTGTAAGTATTGTCACTTATCCTGACAGCATCTTCTTGACTGGCAAAATGACCCGTTGCACTGCTCGCCCTTATATTACCAGTCATCACTGGCAACTTCAGAGACTTTGACAAGCTACCTCTGCGCTCGGCAAGGGATGGTGAAATTCTTTTTGGTGGTGATAAAGTGGAGTGAGAACATGGCTGCAAATTGCTGTTCATGCCAAGAACTTCTGGGTTGTTAGGTGTGGCTTCAGAAGAAGTTTTAGAAGCATAGAGAGACAGGTTAGAATGGTTAGACAAAGTTGAAGACACTGGAAGAGAACACGATGCCGCTGAAGGAGAATCCATAGAGGATTCTGAGAAACACTTGGAACTAGTACTTGAATCAGAAGAGACTGAATCTGGAGAGAGATAAGGGGGAGAAGAAGATGAAGATGACGATGATAATGTTGATGTGGATGGAGATGATGAATGTACCAACATCATAGAATCTGAATAAACTCGAGATAGAAATATTTTGGGCGCAGAGACAAACTCCTTCATATCACCAGGTGCAAACTTACGCCGTAGTGCACTCCAACTACTTTCTCTGGCAGGAAGATGGGTTTCATGTTCATTCTCTGATGATGCAAATGGAGGCACAAAACCTCCCATAATCGCTTTCTGGAAAATCTCATAATCAACATCATATGAGTTCACTTTCCTCTCACCAGGGACAATCTTAATTGTTGATTCCCCAATCTCCATTACATTTCTAGACTTATCCATCAAAGGTAAAAAGTTTGAAAATGCATCCCAAAAGTAACCCGGTTCCTCCCCCTCCTTGATGATTATAATTGGCCCCTGCGCTCTCTCATACCGAACTATCTGACAAACAGCTCCTCTGGCATCCCTTTCCATGATACATTCACAATTCTTACCAATCCAAATATATATTGCAGAGGGTATATGAACAATAAACGCACCTCTAGAATCCAACCCTGCCGGTGAAGGATCATTCAACATTTTCAGGACTAGGTGCAAAGGATCATATGGTGAGTGGGGGGCAATCCTGTACATTCTCAACAATGAACTAGGGCTAAGCGGGAATGCATGAACCCTTTTTTGGCACTGCAACAACTGGCAAGCAAAACCCATATTTGGGTCAGCAATACCTCTTGCTGCCTTTACATATTGAAAAGCATCGTCAAAACTCTGCCCTTCCCTCCACATAAGGTATGCAATGACCAAAGATGTGGACCGTGACACCCCTTGACAACAATGAACAAAAACCCTTCCACCTTTTTCTCTTACATCTTCAAAATAATCAAAAACATCATATAAAATGCTAGTGATGTCCTCAGATGGACTATCCTGCAACCACAATGTTCTGTAGACAAAATCTGCTTTGAAATACTCAGGACAAACAAAGCCCACACAATTCAGAATATGAGTAATCCTATTCTGTTTCAATATATCCTTATCTCTAGCAACAGCATCTCCACCAAGATATATATGTTCAGCCACTTTAGAACATTCTTTGTCAAAGAAAGCAATCTTATCCCTCTTCACAAGCCCACCATTCTTCTCTGAGTTTCTCTGAATTGATGATAAATCAAGTTTCAACCTCTCACCAGTCTTGTTCCCACTCGGAGTTGAGGGCTGAGGCCACTCGCCAAGATCATCAGAACTCGCCTTTGGCCACTCATCTAAGCTCCGGCGTGCAATAGCTAATGGCTGCAAAGGTGGCAAACAAGAACGTGCCTTAGAATTCTGTTGGGAACGTGGAGTTAACGGTGCAGGAAACCTGCGAAATTGCCCAATACTGTTTCCAATATTGCTACAGTTTGGATCAGCTAAATCTTTCTCCTCTGTTTCAGGGTTTTGAGAGCCAGTACGAGAGGAGGACCATGAGGCTGATCTCCAGAACATCTTCCGGGAGCCAGAAAGCTGGCATGGAGCCCGAGGATTTCCCAAGTCATCCTCTTTCTCCAACATGCCCACTTCAAAGACTTAATAAATCAGAAATTTGAGCTTAAGCCAAAATATCTAACGAACCAAAATTTCCAACTCAATTGCACAAATTTGAGCTAAACCCATGAATCTGATAATATCCTATATTGTTCACCATGCCAACTTCAAACAGTCAAGAGTGCAACTGCCCAAATTCAAGCCAACCCCAGAAATCTGATAAAACCCTAGCTTTTAACCATCCCACTTCCGGAACTCAAATGTCAAATTTAAGGCTAGTCCAGAAACGTAAATAAAAACCCTAATCAATTGCTTAATTCCACGATGGGAGAGTGAACATGATCGAACTAACCCAAATGCGAGAAACAGAAACGCATATCAGATCAACCACAGACTCTACGAGCTGCCACTGCAAAACAAAAATTAAAACAATAAATCAAACATTCATCCATCAAAAACATCAATTCTGGCAAAACCAGTTTACGAAAAACATAAAAACCCTCATAAATCATCAGAGCAAGCAATAACTCAAGTTTAACAACGAACCCACAAATCAAAAAGAAAAATAATTAAAAAAATACCTAAAACCTAGTCCAAATCTTCGAATCTTATCTCATAAAGAACAAAACTTCATAAACAGGAAAACATACAAATGACTGAAACCTACAGTTTTTAACCTTCGATGCGCAACCATATATATAAATAAAACATGCATGTAGATACAGAGAAAAGGGTGTTTAGATTTCTGACTTACGGAGTGAAACACGCAGAGTAAGCTATGAAAAAGGGATGATATGGGAAAAAAAACAAAAGAGAAGAGAAAGCAAATAGAGAAGAGAATAGAGTGAGTGAAGGATATAGAGAGAAGGAGAGAAAAGAGAAGGAGAGCGAAAATAAAACAAGGGGGAAAATGGTAAATTTCGAGTCTTTTTCAGTTGTTTCTTTCTTTCTTTCTTTTTTTTCTTTATTTGACTGTGACAGACAGTGCGTGAGACATTTCCACCTTTGTTTTACCCACACTCTTCTTTTTGCTTTTTCCACGTCATTTTTAAATATCTTTCAGAAAAATAGAAAATAAAAAAATCTACAGTACCCTTTTAATTTCTTTTTAGATTATAAGAATTTTTTTATTTTTTATTTTTTCCTCATTCGATATTTCCTAAATATGAATATTTAGCCCTATATATCACTTTATTAAAACTCATAAATACTTTTTTAAAGTATTTTTAATTTAATTTCTAAAAAAATCAAATAATTTCAATTAATTTTTCATACAAAAGCCCAAGGATGATAGTTGTTTTAAATCTTAATAAATAAATTATACTCCTTTGTTAAAAGATGTACCGGAGTTTAAATTTTGCTCATAATAAAATAAAGAAAGAATTTACTTTGAATTAAATTATATTAAAAAAATACAAAAACTGCTTTTTTTTTTATATGATATGTATAGAGTATCAATTTTTTTTGTTTTGGTATATAAAGTAATAAAATATATTGGTCTTTTCGTATTAGAATAAAAGAGGTGTTAAAATATAAGTAGAATTTCACAAAATAAAATTCCCACTATACACAAGAATAAGAACAAAAAGTGATGATAGGGTTCGTATATTTTAATATAGTTTGGCTTTAGAAAAAAGTGTTTGGGAGTTAGTAGAAATTAAATTAAAAAAAAAAACAGAAGGTGTTTGGAGATAAATTAAGGATAAATATGAGATTAACAATTCGTGATTAGAAAAAGGACTTTTTGTGATGGTGAAGCTATCTGGGAAATTATATTTATATTAAACAATAATTAGTAATAATTACATGGTTGTTAATAGTCCAAGCATAGTCTAATTACATGCCAAGATAACTACAAAGTTTGACTTGAATTGTATTTAAAATAATTCAAAAATTATATAATTGGGCCAATTGCAAAGACTAGAAGAACCTTGTCTATGAGACTGAAAAATAAAGAATAATAATATTTTTGCAACACATTTTTTTATATTCAGGTAAAATTAATATATTCTTCTTTTTTTTAAATAAAAAAACATGTTGGGTTTTGGTCCAATTTCATTCAAGGAAATTTAACACACACTCTTTTTTCTTTAAGGAAATTAACCAAAAAGAAAAAAAGAACTATATTTGAAAACATTTTTTATAGTGCCAAAAAACACTTGAAAGTAAACAACCATAATAATTTACTATTTTGGGAATATAACCTAACCCACCTAACCTCTGTTGCATAAATCAAAGAAGAAACATATGAGATCATATTCTGAAGTCTAAACCTAATGACAAGAACATTTGCCAATAGTTATTGTTAGAACTTTAGAACTACTATTTTTGCAGTTGTGTGAAAGCTGGACTCTCTTTTGAGTCACTCATAAGTCATGACAATGAAAATTTCATAAATAAAAGTCTACGTTGAACTCATCCTTAACCAATGGTAGGGCACAAAAAGGACTTTTGATCACGAGCAACTTTGAATTGGAAGTGCTTCCAATTTCCTCAACTAGCAAACTAGACAGCGCAGCACATGGATAAAGATTAAAAGCAGTTTCAGGCTGTTTT
Organism: Azadirachta indica; assembly: GCA_022749755.1. Taxonomy (NCBI): domain Eukaryota; kingdom Viridiplantae; phylum Streptophyta; class Magnoliopsida; order Sapindales; family Meliaceae; genus Azadirachta; species Azadirachta indica. The sequence goes on from CM040446.1 coordinate 17,968,911, forward strand.
CATCAAGCAATTATTGTCAATTGGGTCTTGGTTTCTATATCTGGTGCGAGACTTTCAGGTTGGGCTTTCTTCAGAAGTTGGGAAGACTCAGTCAGGAAATATGAAATGGAAGTCAAATGTCAATAGGAGGAACTCCTGTTAACAATTAAATTATTGAGTTTCAAGTCTTTGCTGGCATCATTTTCCTTGGCAGGTTTTTCTAAATTATTGGACAAGTTAGATTATAATTGAATTGACTTGAATTGTACATTCAAGCCTATGTTGTCATTATTTTCAATGGATTCCAAATCAATCTTCATAATGTTTGATGATAAGGAGGAAAAAGTCCATGTCAAACATACAAAATTTCAAGCTACGGGAAATTCAACAGTTTACTTAAAATGGGGTAACTGTTGAATGACAAGCGGATTCTTGGCAACGAGAATCTTGTATGCAATGATATTGAAGTAGGAAAATAGAAGATGAAAGTAGTAAAATTCATGCAATATGTTATCACAACAACAATCACAGCTAAACTCTGAGGCCAGATTGAAATACATTGAACTCACAAATATTTGAGATCACAAGATGATGAGATTCTAAAACACCAAGTGTTATCATACAACAGCGGATTGAAGCGAAGACAATGCAAATCTTGGAAATTATCATGTATTTTACATGTAAAAGCATGCAGAAATGCAGCTTTGGATGCATAAGACTAACCAATCTGATGACACATAGTTATTGCACGTAGCATGACCCAGGACCAACTGGAGGACGCCGCGCATAGAAATTTGTTACTGGAGCAGCTTGAACTCCACGTCTATTTAATAGGCATCTGAAGTAGTGCAATCGTGGTAATGCAGTTAAGGTTATATTTCCTGAGGATATGGCCTCCCTGCTACTCCATAAGCGTTCTACAGGAGACAAATGTGGAGCAAGTGAAATAACATGAACTCTAATGAATCGAGATTGAAATAAATCTTCTAACATGTGCATTAAATCGAAAAGGGCATCAATAAAAGTTGAACACAATCTATTTCTAGCCATTCATGAGTAACTGCATTTTATCGAAACTTTCTTTTACCATACACCACACTTCATCCCACCCCATGCCTGGACTCTAAATCAACTTACCAATTGGTGTGAGGCAGACCAATCTGTAGACCTCGAGCTTCACTAGAAGAGATCCGGCAAATTAAGTATCCATTTTGGAAACTTTAAGAAAGCTATCATAATTGTCCTCTTCAGTATTCCAGGGACACTAGGAGGGAAAAAGACTTTAAAAAAGATTATGCCCCCTCCCTCAATCATATTATATATCAAACTCGTGAGTTTTGTTAGGGTTTTGACTTCTAATGAAGGATTCAATTGCAAATATACCTGCAGCTGCTGCAGCCCGAGGCCATATTGTTTGTTGAAACATTTGAGGTATCAGCTGTCTCACCCCACATGCAAACTTCCCCTCCAAGCACAAGCTCTTGCTTGGAAGCATCCTCTATTCCTCCTAGTGGTTCGGCAGTATAGACTTCATCCCAAGGAACATCAAGATGATCAAGATACCAAAAACCTTGATTGCTGTAGATGCATCTGAAACCTTTTGCAACAGCCTTTGGACAGACACCACCACCCAACCTATAGTAAAAAAAATATGATAGTATTGGCTTCAAAGTCCAACTCACAGACAGATTGGACTCTGATACATTTATACAACAGCAATAATAACTCACCAATTATGCACCACTGTCTGGGGATTAAGGTTTGTTGCAAATGCATTGAAGGTTTCTTCCCTGAAATCAAAATATTCAGAAGAGTCCCCAGATTTTCCATTTTTTATACTATTGACACAACATAAACATTTATAAGTTGGATAACACATCTTTCCATAAATGAATCCTTGTATTTCCCAAGAAAACTTTCAGAAGAAACATTGTTTGTGTTAGAATTGATATTAGACTTATTTAGTTTCACTAGATTTAATCTTTAATAAGTATATTTCTAATTCAAGTATCATTAGTCTTTTCCTAATTTGTTAAGGATTCTTAATTTATGTTACTTTATTATTTTAGTCTATATAAAGGCACCTCTATGAATACGTATTTAGTTTAACATTCAAGTAAGGTTCAATATAATTTTATTTTCTTTAACAGTTTGTATTGTGCACATTTTTAAAAACTCGTTTCCATATTTGCTGCTGATGTTTCAGAAATTTCCAACCTCCTCATGAGTCCAAGAATAATAAGATACTCCAGAGAACTTGCCATGCATGAGAACCTAAGGGAAAAGTAAACTTAAAAATGCTAATAGAAATTTTCTTGGCAATGGTGAACGACAAACCAGTTGACGGGAGTCCAATTTTTTGATATTGCTATTTCTTGAGCTCTGAGTACAAAGTATTGATATGCATCCTTGGCAGTCATGTTGTGATCCTGAAGCCTGCAATTATATAGATCACTATAGTGAGCAAACTTAAATGACGATTGAGTAAACAGCCCACTAAAATAAGGAGGATACAGTCAGAACTCAGAAAATATTAAAATCCATGATGGTTTAGCCTTGCTGTAGACAAGTTAATGGTTCATGAAATAGTTTTTGCTTGTACCAATAATGAACAGTTTTCCATGGCTCAAGAAGACAAACTTAAGTCTGACTTCAAATGGCAAGCATGAATACCACCATTCAGTGGCTAAATTATCTTGTGACAGTGAACCAAGCAGTTCAAGCCTATTCTCCTGGTGAATCAACCAAACTCTGAGAACCCCATTCTTTCTAAAATTTGTAATACAGAGATGTAATACATTGGTTAAATCTAATTATTCTAGAAGAGATGAAAACCAGTGAGAAGAAAACAAATATGCCTGGGAAATACGTTAAGATGAACACCTTGTTGAAACTGATCTCCAAGTCAATAGTTATGCATTGTTTCTATCTTTTTTATGAGATTCTCTTCTCACATAATTCTGGAACAAGAAACTGCAGAGACCCAGAAGATGAACAATAAGCAAAGTAAATGACTAAAACTCTGCTGACTTTAAGGGATTACTCAAACAAAAATCGGGTAGATTATATGTGCATAAAAATTTTACCAAAAAGAGGGTCAATGCATTAATGCAACCTGGGATCTGTGGTATCCTAACTCCTAAGGACCAGAGGTAGTGATCTATTTGCAGCAGTACATTGCATGATCTATAAAAAAGCCTATCTAAAATTTATGAGAAATCATATAAGTCAAAGATAATCAGCCAAAGAGTAGGGTCATGTACCATTGCTTCACGTGAGGAGTAGAGGTCCAGCAATCTGTCAAAGATTGTAAAATTTTGAATAAGAGAACATCAGAATACAAGCATAAACATAACACCAAGAGAGTCATACTAACCTGTATGGACCTCATCACCACCCAAGTGAAACAACTCAAATGGGAAAATTTTTCTTATATCTGTAATACAAAAATTATGCATCCAAATCAATGGAAAGAAAAATATGTGACACCCACTATAGATGAAGTAATATATCCAGACAAAACCGATAGGGAACAATGTCAAAACATCTTTTGCCTAACATGTATTCTGGGTAGCACAAGTGCTGTGACCACCTCCGAGAATACCGAAAAATAACCTCCTAGTAGAAGTTACTCAATTGTTTTGACTTATTCTTTTCTCCCTAATGACTAATAAAAGAGCTAGTATTCACAAATTGCAAAGTGGCAGATCAATAATAAGGAATACTTTAACACATTTAAACATCTAATTTGCCAAAGGTGAAAAGCCTCGGAATTCATCAAAAGATTACTGCTTCTGTAAATTGTGAATATAAAGGTTTAACAGTCTGAATGCTATATATTTATCAATTTGAGTAATGAATATTTGTTAACTAGCTCCCAAAAGATCTACAAGGATCACCATCTCATGGACAAGTTTTCTAATTAATATTATGATGTTGATCCAATAATTAATTTGCAGAAACAAAACATAACTTGACCAGTATCAGAGGAAAGCTTTCAAAGGATCTTAACCTGACAGAATCCCGGAAATTACATCAAAAGTAAAATTTTTGGCAACATCAAGTGGCTCTCTACAGGATGAAGAAGGCCAAAGATCTGGGTATCCAGCTCCCCTGCACAGAATGAATTTGAAATTTCATGCAACAAGCAATAGCATATTAATTCAGATGTACAGTGAATCAATGAAGGTGCAAATCAGAACTATTTCCACCTTATAATGGTTCAAAACCTAACATTGCCACACATTCAGGTAACAGTATTACCCAGGGAAATATATGAATGAAGAAAATTAGAGCTCAACATCTCCAGTTTTACTCAGCTGTGTTGTGAATGAGATAAAAGCAACCACCAGGAAGATAATGAACTATGATTTTGTACCTCAAAAAGTTAATACTTTTGTTATTGAAATATAACCACTGCAGGATGAGTATCTCGTAATTCTCCTCTTATCCACACAAAGTAGGGTGATAATTGAGGATAAGGTGATCAGCATCCAGAAAGCTATAGCTTTAACAAATATCTTACCATGACTCTGCATGACCAGGCACATCTACTTCTGCCATAACGTTGATGCCTGCCATAAGCTATGCCAAATAATTAATAAAAAATAATAAAAAAACATTCATTTGAAGCCCAGGAGAACATAACAAACTTTAAAAATGAAGTGCACCTCTCATTTTGGCGAAGCTTCATATCAGTATATGAAAACATGAAAAAGAGAACACAGTTAGCCATATGTATTAGCTTCATATAGATATATAAAAAACAACCAAACAAATCAGAGCATGCACTGAGAGATACATTTAGGACTGGAAAAAGAAAATGCAAACTCACTATTCTTTGAGAAATCTATACATTGTAATAGAAAAGAAGACCAGCTGCCTGTCAGACCAGTACTTAACAAGTTGCATCAACATCATTTTTATTTCTTTGAACAAACAAACATACTTGGTCTAAGGTTCTTAAAAGCTTTAAAAGCCTGCAAATTACCCAGGTATTGAATAAAATGTGTAAATCTTACCTGACAATGTCATAGGCATCCTCCACCGTGTAGCGTTCCCACTTTGTGTATGCACCTTTCCACAACTTTGGATATGTAGGTACTTCAAAAGGAAATGACTGCTCATCTATGATATGCCAATGAAGGACATTCTACTGAATTCAAACCAAAATGATATACAAAAATTATTACGAAATTAGATGGTGTAGTAAATGGGTGAACATTTCAAATGAAATCCAATTGTCAAATACAACCCTAATGAAAGACAGGATAATAGTCTATCTTACAAGTTTGGCATATGACATAGATTCAATTATCTGCTTAATGACATCCACTGGTAAATAATGCCTTGATGTATCTACAAAAATGCATTGGGAATAAGTGACACAATAGAACACAGACTCACCCTCTCAAAAGAAGACGAAGCTACAGCATTAGGTTCTACATCAATGGATTAAGCTTACCAAGCAGAAGGCCACGAAATGAAAATCTTGGTTTGTCTTGGATGTACCAAGGTGCTTTATATACTTGAACAGATTTAGTTTCATAGTCGAAATAACACAATTGGCTGAATGTCTAGAACAATACAGAAAAGAATGATATATGAGAAAACAGAAAAGGGAATGGATAACTCCAAGGAGTAACAGCTTGTGTTGGAAAAAGTGTTATATTGCTTTTCTTTCCAAGTAGGCATCTAGTTTATTCATAATCATACATACCTCTAAAGCCCGAAGTGCACCATAAATAGTATTTGCCTGCAAGGAACATAAACATCAGTGAAAGTAAACTACGTCAATATAAAATCGAAAGAAGTTAAGACAACAATATCAAGGATAAGTTTACTGAACTTTGAATAACTATTGATAAAGCAATTCAAGAACATCAACAAGAGGATCATCGATGATAGACATTTCCTTATCCTTCAATTAACCATACAACCGATACATTAAACAAGTTGCAGTAGCAGTATCCATGAAACCATCAACTTAACAATAAGTTCACATACACAGGAAAAAGGAAAAAAAAAAAAAAAAGTTTGAAAGTTTCACCTCTATCATAGCGTCCCCAACAATTGATCGTCCATCATTCTTGGCGACCGACAAAGTGTAACTCTCGTCCACACCCAGTTGCAGCTGCAAGCACACAAACAAGAAACACCAATAAGTCAACATTTCCACTCAACAAACAATAGAAAAGGAAAAGGAAAGCAAACCTACGTCTTCACTATCCGAATGAACAACAATGGTCAATTTCCCAATATCATAACCCGATCTCCTTCTTCTAAACCTATCAAACACAGTATGATAACGAGAAACCCCGTTAACATTGGGCTTAAAAATGATAGATTTATATCTCTCAAACCCTTCTTTAACAATTCTCGATCCTCCCCCATTTCCCGAGACGGAGAGCGAGAGCTGCGGATCGACGGAGAGCGTGTCGTTCCCGGAAGTGAATTGCGCGGGTAAAGGCCAGACGTAAGTGAGAGAATCGTCTAAGTCAACGGAAAAAAGCGATGGCTGAAGAGAACAAGATTAACAGTGTGGCGATTGTTTTGACAGTGGGGAAAGATTCTGGGGATTTGAGCAACATGATTCTCGGTTATGGGGATTCTGAGAGAGAATTCATTCAAAAATAGAGCGATGACTCATGACCGGATGTGTGAGAGTGAAGACAGACGAATGAAGAGAGAAGAAAGACAGGACAAAAAGACAAGTGTGTGTTGGCTGTTGAGAAGTCGTTATTACTCTACTCCGTTTTCTAAGTTTTTTTTTTTTTGGTCGTGCCGGTAAATATCTAAAATTCACATGATAGGTTTGTCCAAAACCGAAATTTCAAATATGAAAATTATTATTATAGTAATTATACTTTAATTCGAATATGGTTGAGTCTTTTTTGAGCCTTTATTTTAGCCCTGACTTTGTATTTTTTTTTTCTTAATTTAATTTCAAGCCTCTTTTGAGGGTTAGTTAAAAAATAAAAAATTCGAATATCGGGATTCATGATTAGTTGTAATTCTACCAGATGCACCAAACCAAAAAAAAAAAAGGTGTAAAAACAATAAAAAAATAGTTTTATGCGGATAAAGATTTTGCAGATTAATGTAGCTATGCACTCCGATGATGATAAAAAGTTACTTTGCTTTTAAAATAACGTTTCCGCGACAGCGAAGTTAGTTAGTTAGGCTACAAAATGTTACTTTGCTTTTAAAATAATACTTCGTCGAACTTGGATGGGTTGGGCCTGGGCTGGGCTTAGCTGGGCGGGGCTGGGCTGAGCCTCCTTTCTTCCCGTGGGAAGTTGGCGTGACAAATTCAATTTTGGAAGAAGCAAAGTCTCAGTCAGTCGGTTGTTGTGCATTTGGCTAGACTTGCCCTACCTGAGTAAGAGAGAGGCTCGGGTGCACTGCACACATCAGTTTTGCGTTATGTTTTTTAATATGAAGTTTGTAATAATTTTGTTATTTTTTACATGTTTAATTAAAATTAAAAAAAAAATTCCATTTTATGGATCAAAAAAAAACACTTGACAGATACTTTTAAGAACAGAGTTTGCCTGCTATTGTCGGAAATAACTTTATGAAAAAAAGTTTTACTACTAAATGAACCCAAAAATTTGTGGTATTTACATCTTCTATCGTCTATCAACGGATGTTTTACAATTTAAGTCAGAAAGAAGTACGATCCTAAAATAGTCATCTTATGGAGTGAATAATTTAATAAACTAGAAAATAATGAGTGACATCTCACATCAGCTCGTGGCTGTAGTTTAGTGGTAAGAATTCTACGTTGTGGCCGTAGAGACCTGGGCTCGAATCCCAGCAGCCACAATTTTGGTATATGTTCTTTTATTTTCTACTAGAAATCTCGAAAAGTGATTCTAAATTCGGTATTATTTGATGTGAATTTGATTTGATGGAGCACAAGATCTTCTTCTTGCCCGAGGTGTCGACTGGGCCTGGGTTAATCTCCGCTTTAGCATCTTTCCAGCATAATTATCGTTAGCCTTAATTTATTAAGTTTTTGTGCATTTCTCCTCTAATCCTTTGACCTATAATAATTTTATCAATTTAGTTGAATAATACAACATAATATAATAGTAAAAAAAATATATAAATTGAGGGAGTCATTCGCTTTGCAACAAAAAATAATTATTCAGTTCGACAGTTACTCGTTAAATTTATAATAAAGTGAATATTTAAGAGTACAATATTAAGATATTATAATTTTCAATCTTTCAGTACTACAAAACTGTTTTTACTAGTTAACAATTATTAAATAAATATTTTTTTAAGATACATATAAAATTAAAAATATGTATCTTTAATCGATCCGGCAAATTTTATAGGAGGACATAATTGCAATGCCAAGATTACTGCTCCATTCAACAACAATTACGTATACGGTTTAAAATAGTGGAATCCTTCCTTGACCCGCCGAGCACGAATGATGATGAGCCATAAAGCCGCCAAGTGCGAGACGAAAATTTCGGTCGTTATCAATTCGCATAATTTAATGAAGCTTTTTTTTTTTTTTGGTGTTGCCCGCCACTTGGTCTCTCTTTCCCTTTCTTTAATGCTAGGGCCAACTTTAGGCACGATAAGACCCCCAGAAACCACTCAACCAAACATCAACAGTAGAATATAGATAAGGTTATTCGTAATAAATTGTTTTTTTATATATATTTCATAGTTTATCTCTTCTTTTTTTCACATGCGCAGGCAAAATTCCTGACCTATTTACAATTAATAATTGTTTTCATAATTCATAATTATCCCTTCATCTCCGTATTTTTATTCTTTTATTTTATTGACTGTATGTATTTTTATTAATAATTAACAAATAAAAATATACCAAAAAGAGCATATAATTCATGTAAGTGTAAACTATCAAGAAAGAAATCTTGTTATTTAATTTATTTATTATAACGAAATTTTCGCTTATATTTATCCTCAACTGTGGTGTGGTGTACCATACTATAAATGTAGAGAATTAAAAAACCTGGAGTCATCACAATAATCGACGGACATAAATAGCCTCACCTACCTCTTTCCAAATTTTCGGCAACACTTGGTGCAGCGCTCTTACGACAACCTTGCCGTTAACGTATTAGACGTACGGTCAAAATAACCCAATCCTTTAATCCCCCAAAAACAATTAATAATTGCACTAATCAAAATACTGGTGGGCCCATGAATCCCACTAACCACCGCAGTGCCTTTCTTGTCATCCCACGGCTACAATGCGTATCCGCATCTCCTTTCACTCGCCATATCCATGAGAAGAGAATTTATCCCCTGCTTTCGTGCTTATCTAAGCTCGCCCATGTCACCTACGATCCTTGGCCTCCCTACTCGAGCTCTCTTTCCACAGAATGATACTAAACTCAGTTGAAATATAAATAATGTCATCTTTATAACTGTATTTATAAAATGAAATATCATAAGCGAAAATCCATACTTGTTCACGTTCCTCAGGTTTATGGTAACGACTCTGTAGATAGAACCTGAGAACGAGATGGTCCAAAATATCGATGGGACCCACCAAAAGAATCATGTGGCCCAGATCATTCTCTCCTTGATTCCGACTCATTTCACATCTAAACTTTCCCTCTCATCCCGTAGTCATACCTACTTCTCCCGACCCAAACAATATTAACCGTCCACGTGTCTGTAATCTCCACACGAACGCCAACACCTTCACACAACCCATCACGTGCTTTTCACTTGAACCAATCACTTCTCGCCACGTACATGCCAAAAATCTCTTGCATTAGCCTTTTTTTTTTCCCTATTTCCCGTTCATATTTTCCCCACTCTCACTCTTCTTCAACTTCTAATGGCTTAATGCCAACCGCACCAGAATCGATCTGTATATTCCGAAAAAGTGCTCGTCTTAGTCAAAACTTACACTTCTCATCTAGGTTTTT
>CM040446.1:17978915-18045157 GCA_022749755.1 Azadirachta indica
TTTTTTTTGTTTTTATTTCCTAGGGCCCGGGGAAAAATGACAAAGATTTGCCATCTGAAAGCATGGTAAGTGCTTTTGTTCTTTTTTTCTTTTAATTTTAAGTTTGTAAGTCAATATTTAATTGGTACATATCTAATTGTTATGATTATTAAAGTTTATATAAATACATAGACACATATATAAAGACATATAGACATACTCTAGTGCACCAAGTGAGCATGTCCTTTGTAGGAATGTGGTTTGCGTTGCTCACTAGACCATTCCTCATATGAGAGATGCTCAGATAAGCTGCTGCTGAGTTCTGACAATTTGATGGCTGCATTTGAGCAAACATTTTCTCATGACACTTGTAACGTTAACTTTTAGCTGAAAGTTAAAATGTTGAGATTCCATACATGCTTTCTTTTTGAAGTGTAAATTTGTAAATTTTTTTTTTATTTTGTTCGTAATTGTAGAAAGAAGAAATAAAATCTTGTGAGGAGCGAGTAAAAAAACTGCTGGAAATGACCCCGCCTAAAGGGAAGGACTTTCTTTGTAGTATTGAGCATATATTAGAACGTGAGAAAAATTGGGTAAGCATAACCTTTTCTGCAGGTTTCTCTTTTATTTGGCTTTTCTTTTTCTTACATTATCTCTTGGATGCTGTGATGAACATACTCCAGCTAAATATGTCTGGATTCTTCTTGCTTTCAGGTGTGGTGGAAACGTGATGGCTGTCCACCGTTTGAGAAGCAACCCATGGAAAGAAAAACTGTTGGAGACGGACCTAAGAAACGGTATACAAAATCAGTGGATTAGTAATTCTACTCTGCTTCTATGATAATAACTATCCTTAGAAGTTGATCTGCTTTTAGAAATAATATTTAGGACAGAAAATAGATAGAGATTATTATCTTCTGTGTAAGATCTCCTGTTGCCATATCTAAAGCATCGGCATTATATCTTTGGTTTTGCTTTGCAATCTGATATGTATCTGTGGCTCTGTCAAATTAGCTGAAGCTTTTAGTATCTAAACACCTACTATTTGTCAATGAGGGTTGTACTAGGTTGACATCGTAAATCGCTTGGTGAAGTATTAATGTTTAGAGTCTTTTGTATGTACCGAACAGTAAAAAGTGCACAGTGTGAGATCTTAACATCACAACCTTCCTGTGTAGAGCAAAAGCTTAGTGCAAGGCAAGAAAGCTTTGATATAAATTGATGTAGCAGAAAAATAGAGGAGAAAAACAGGAAGAGAGAGAAGAGAGCAGATACAGAGTGGATAAAGAAAGAAATTATGGATAGAAGGATGGAAACTACAAAAGACATGATGGAAAACTAAAAGAAAAGAAAAGAGAGAACTGTTATAATCATATGATTCAACAATCAATAATCATAATATTATGTGATTTTTCCACGTTCCCTGTGACAAAAATAGGTTCTGTTTATAGTGGCCAACTCTCAATAACAGGAAACATAATGCCTAAAGGTTTTGGGGAAAAAAAAAAAATACTATAATCATATTATTATGTATCTTTAAACAACTTGAATACTATTGTTTGAGTTTTTACCTTCAAACTTAAGCTTTACGTCAAGTGATAACTCAATATGGTAAAGTAGGTTTGACCTTTCGCTCTTGCTTTTGGATCTTCAAACACTAAAATGTAAATTGTAATTATTTGAAGCCACATGACAAACTCATTGAAAGAATCCAGGTTTGCACACTAGGGGCAATGTTAAACAACTTAAATACTATTGTTTGGGGAGTTACCTTCAAGCTTAAGGTTTTAGGTTAAGTGTTAACAATATCAATCTATGTTCTTCAAGATGAAATAAAAGGTTTATTAATAATGACCAAGTACAAATTAAAAAAGTTTGGAGGTATCTATGCCTAATCTTAGAAAAATCCTGGACTAACAAAATAAGTAATAACCTAAACTTTCTTAATAAAAATAATTCTCAATACAACCCTTTCTTGTTCAAACTTGTGACAGTCCAATCTTAACAAATAATGAATTATTCCTAAAATGAATAGCAATTTTTAGATTTTTGGTTCTGCATCACAAGCTTCTTGGAAAGAAAAGCCTAACGAAGTATTTAAACTATGTATCATTCGCCAGCCCCGTGATGACCATGCCTTTACCTACTCCATTAGGTTTGAGCCATGAATTAACGTAAGGATAGGGGAGTCAATTGACTTGCTAGGTACAATATCTGTAATACATACATATAGACTATCTGCATGTTAAAGTTCTTGTTCCCCTCATTTAGACATTAAAATTTTCTGGGATTCCTATCCTTCTTCTAGAAGTGATTTTTCTTTCTAGTCCATTGTTTGTGATTGATCAATATGTTTTGAATTAGATTCTTTGTCTTTATTTTTTGTTAAGATTATCTTTATTAACTCATTCAGTAGGCCAAGGTGGAGACTCGGGAATAAAGAACTCTCTCAGTTGTGGAAGTGGGCAGATCAGAATCCGGTAAATATTTATTCAGTACTTTTGTGATTCTTTGGCAGGCAAGAACTTGCCATCAAAACAATATTTTTCTGAAAGTTTTTCTTGGTTAAATAATTGAATACAATGGTGCTTCATGTTTCAAAGGTAAAACTGTAATTATATTGCAAACTCAGCTTCTAATGTTATTAATTAGTCATGCATTCAGTGTCGTCAAGCAACCTGTTGTTTAAAATGCTTTTATAGGGTGATGCAAGCTATGTTTATTATATCAGTAAGCTACCTCAAAATCCTGTTAAGTGCCAATTTGCTTCATATATGATTAAAATTATGCATAATTTTTGTTCTTGTGGTTCATAAAGTCAAGGAGATTCTGATGGTACTTTCTAGGCTCCCAATTCTCATGACTATATTTCTTCAAATGTTTTCCTGATAGTTTATGACATTAACTTTATACCTACGGAAATTAGTTTTATTTGGGGGATCTTTGTTGACATGTCCAGAATGCTTTGACCGATCCTCAACGTGTTAGAACTCCTGCCATCAGTGAATACTGGAAGCCTTTGGCTGAAGATGTAAGTACCTCTTATAGTTCTTGAATTCGTATTCTATTCTGTTTTCATCTTTCCTTGTTAATTACTTCCACATCACAAGATTTGTTCCAAGATTTTTCTATTTCATAGATGCAATATATGTTGAATATGAATTTCCTTTGCTAAAATTACAGATGGACCCATCTGCAGGAATAGAAGCTGAATATCACCACAAAAACAACCGGGTAATTTTGGTTCTTGAATGTTCTTATTTTTCTGTGGGATGTTGCTTATATGACGATTCAACATTTGTGCAAGTTACGATGATAATGAAATCCATATGACATATTTGTTTCCATTTGTTTAATTGTTTCTAGGAGTAGTGCCTTTGGAAAGTAGAGGAATTAGAATGTGTTAAAAATAATAGAAAAATTTTAAGAAGGGCAAAATATAAATATGTTTGGTATGTTAAATTGGCATATGCACGCAGAATTATTTTCTGTGTGTACCATGTATTGCTTGTGGAAGATAGAGGAAGCACTACTTCCTGAAACAGTGCAAAAGTTAGAGAGTAATATACTTGGAAATATAAAATTTGGCATATTTGAGGACACATAAATATCTTACGCAACTAAAAAGGTTGTCTTGTGGGGGTACATGCTGCTTGCTAAATTAGAGGAAAGTTGAGAGGAAGAGTTTGAAGACTTCTGGTGCATACTGACTCTGAAGAAAAGAGTATTGGAACTTGAGAAGTTTGCTACAAATGAAACTTTTTATTTCACCTTTCTGTTCTAAGATTGATTCACTTGGTATCTAAGAATATCTTGACTGCCAACACAGCACCTAAATGGAAAGACATTGGAGTAGACCTCTAGATGTTTTGTCTGGAGTCATGAATCAGAATAGAAGTTGGAAGATTAGACAAATGCAGATATCAGACTGTTATTTCTGCAGAAATGCTTTCTACTTGTCAACAGCTATTTTCTGTTTCTTTTAATTTTCATTCTGCTGAAATTTACTACATTCAAAAGTTGTATATGATTGCATTTTTGTCATAAAGCATGCAAATTTTCTTTTCTGTCCTAGTACAGATCTTGTGGCCTCTCACTAAGAACTGATAAAATTTCTTGCATTTGTTGTGCAGGTTTACTGCTGGAAAGGTCTTCGTGTTTCAGCTCGCCAGGACTTGGATGGTTTTTCTAGAGTATGATTAGTAGTCATCTGAGACCTTTTTAATATGTGATTTGGTTTCAAGTAGTCTGACAAAACTTGTATAAATATCATTGCAGTTTACTGACCATGGTATTGAGGGAGTTGTGCCACTGGAACTTTTGCCACCTCATGTCCGGTCCAAATACCAAGCAAAAGCAAATGACAGGTCCAAACGGGCCAAAAAGGAAGATTCAAAGGGTGCTCCGTCGCATGCTGAAGAAAATCAGGTATCTAAGCCCACATTTAGGCTTCAAATCTTCAACTCTTCTATGTAAATATTTTAATCAGCACAAAAGCTTAAGCACGGTACAGATGTGAATTCTAGGATCTTTCTATCATGTGGGTTTTACCTTTAAACATATATTTTAGTGCTTCTAATTATTTATTAATCTGCGCTGTAGCTTGTACACATAAAAGTATAAAACAAAGAAAATTTATATTTTGAGTGAGCTGAATCTAGATTAACTTGCAAGCTCAAGCTATGAGTTAGTTTGATCAGGGAATCAAAACAAATCTCTAATATTAGGAGTGGCTCCTACTCAGCTTAACTCAGCTCATTTATTGTTAAGTATGAAGGTCTCCCGCCAACTACCAAGGCTGAAAGAGAGAAAAAACGCTCTTCCTATCTTCCAAGCCATGCACTCTGAACATTTTATATGCTTGCCTTAAATTCTTCTGTCAATTCTTTCTCATATGTTCCCTGTATTTTGCACTTGCCTCGATCTAAACAGTAACTATTCATACTTACTCCTTGAAGCTGGAACTAAGTTAAAGCCATTTACCATATCACGGATCTACTGTATTCACAGTAGATGTATTGGTTTGCTAGAAGTGTCCTTTTGTTACAAGGCCTTCTGTATTTCAAATTTGACTTTTGAGTCACAGGGTATTCGGATTTTTGGAGGAAAAAGAGAATGAAGAAAGACCTAAGCATCTACTTTCTTCATAATACTGAAGTTTCTTTTTTGATTTTTTTTTGTCAGATTGCAACATCTGCAAATGAAATTGATGGCGAAGGAATCAGAGCCGATCTTGAAGCCTCAGCAGCTCCAATGGACACTGATGCTACAACTGGAACTGGCAATAACTCCCAAGGTGGCACTCCAACACCAGATGAACAGCAGAAGCAGTGCTCCGACACTGATATTGGTCAAGAGGCTGGCCAGTTGGATGCAGATGCTGAAGCGGATGCAGGAATGATAGATGGTGAGACAGATGCAGAAGTTGATTTAGATGCAGTTGGCTGAGATGAGAGATAAGAATTCATTCATAGCTGCTAGTAATGGAGGAAAGTGTCTAATGCTAATTGTCACTAACAACTCAAAGATGGTAGGCGATATCACCTACTAGCACAGACTATTTACTAGTTTTAGTTATGGTGTAGAATTTTATAGCGTCATCTTGTACTGCGTAGCTAACTGATGGTATTGGCATACATAGGCTGAAATTTGCATAGTCAAATATCTCTTCGGTTCAGTAGAAAACCATATTCTGTAGGTGAACTCCAGTTCTCTTATCAATTGTTTAGGGTTGATGTGATATAATTTTTAAAATAGGTTTTTTTTTAAGTAGATTTTTTATTTGTAGAATTTTTATAAGTAAAATTTTTAATAAAAATTTATCAATAAGTTGTTTCAAATAATTTTTAAAAAAATTTGAATAATTATTTTAATAAACAATTTTGTAATATTTTATTTTAAAAAAAAAAAAAGTTTAAAAGTGCTGAAAATTATTGCCGAATGTTTCAAATAAGTATTATTTAACCATGAAATTGTCTCAAAACATAATTTTTTTCTGGTTTTGGTTTTCCGACAAGTACCCAAAAAAGAAAATGCTCTGACATCGGCTACCTCTCCAGCGAGCGGCCCGCCCCCAAAACCTCCAACATGACCAACCGGATGAAAAGAAAATTGTAACTCTTTTTTTTTTTTTTATATGTTTAAATTGAATTTTTTGTTTGTCAGAAAAGGAAAATATATATGTAGTTCAAAACATAAAAAATTTGGAATGATGAATGACACCGATGAAAATTAATATAATGACAGAATATATATCGAACGGTAACTTGTCAATTGTAGACTTGTAGTGAGCAAAACTTTTAACTGATCAGCAAAAATAGGTGCCCATCGCAATAGGAGAGCAAGAAATCCTTGTAGTAATACACTCAAATCACACCGGAAGTTTCCAAACAAACTGCCAGATAGACAAGTTTAGACATTTGACTATCTCCATATCATAAAATCTTAGGAACAATTCAGATGAAACTGACTTGACTACTGACAGAATGCTATAACATATAGAATCTGAAACTGCAGTTATTCCACTAGTTGTAAGTGCAAAGCTCTCCTCCCATGAAAATTATGTTTTCTGCAACCAAAATATAAGATAAAGAATCACAACTGACCATCAACAATAATCTATAAGAGCCTAGAATTTGTAGCTTACTAAAAACATGACACAATCAATCTTACCTGCACCGGAAGGTACAGTTTAAATTCTGGTGGGAGTTCCTCCTCTGAGTATAGGCGGTCAGAGAAATATATCCTTCTCAGGCGACAGTTTGCATGAACCTGAACACGCAAAGTCTCAACATAGTTGGTTCCATACGCTCTCCTGGTAAAATCAGCCAGATTCAACTGGATTTGATTCCAGCCCTCATCCAACCTCAGTGGCATTGTGCAGATATACGGTTTCACCCGTGTGACAGACTGTAAAATTTAAAAACAATCAACCAAATTATATAAATACTTGACAATTAGATTTTCCTGTTCACATCTATAGCTAACAAAAGAAAACAAAGGAAAAAAATACTTTATTTAAACCGACAATATGCAACTTAAAAACTGCATCACAAAAAATTGATATTCTAAGTAGAAATAATAAAGTTTTAAAGAGTCATTTCATAACCTGATGAGTCGTCACAAATTTTTTGCCTAGTCGATTAAAATGAAGACAGTTTTCAGCATCATAAAAGTGAAAGAAAACAAAATATTAACTTGTACAAAAGGACACTGTTTGAGCACACGAATAATCTATCACATTTTTCTCATTATTATAAGAATTAGGCAGCAAATGTTTAGCAATAATCATTGATTTTACTATTGCTAGAAGAATTACTTTACTAATAATCTAAAACAACCATTACCTACCAACATCTGAAAAGCAAATGAAAAGATTTTAAGAAATAATAAGAAAAGTTAATTTAAGAACACCAATAACAATGGGCAAACTTACACACTTGAAAGTTAGAAGCTCGAAAACGACGTCGGACATTCTTATCGTCCAGTACTTGAATTTCAAACGTGAAATATTTCTTCATGTTCTTCACGATCATAACCAAAAATGGGAGTTTTATACCAAGGGTTGCAGCTGGGTCTGCTGGGCACGTGATGTATGTAGATTGTATATTTGATCCAATTACTTCAAGGACATTAGATTGTATGTCTTCATCATGTGGTCGTTTCACATGACCATTAGCAACTGTAGACAGACTTAGAGCAAATTACACAGGTAGAACATTTGATTGGAAAGAACAAATAATATCCTCACTGCCATGCCAAGTAATTTAAAGATACCAAAATAGGAATGCATTTAAAATGGCTAAATAACATGTTCCCATAAATATGAACTCTTCTGAAAGGTGGGAGAAAATGTCAAACGAAACAACCCACCAAGAGATTTTGAACTAAACAATTTGCAACATTCAAAAAATGAATGTCTCGTGGACAGTTGTGGGAATAAATTTTTAAACCATATTTATTTTAATTGAAATATTGCAATCTCAAAAAAGGTATTATGAGAAAAGGAATCAGAAAGGAATACAATTAACTAGAAATACCAGAAACCAGATCGCAACACAAGGTCCCTGCCTTCTTTTTTCCTCTTGCTGTTGAATATGCTGGACCTGACTTAAAAGATATTATCTGGCGATGCAGCATCACTTTATGACTCTACCCACTTATCATTTTTCCAGATTAAATGCTCCTTAAGAAAGCAATGACCATATCCTATGTATGTGTCTGTTCATTGTCATCCTACATACTTGACATAAGCAAGATTACATGCAACTCTTTCACTCCAGCACCACCCAAGACATGCATCCATGGAAGTTTATATAACAACACAAACTAAGTTTTATGGTTTGCTACTCATTAACCATATAGATATTTAAGAAACTAAGACTTTCTTCAAACTTATGTTATGTCAAAGTACCCAAAAAAGAAAAAAAAAAAATTTACAGCAGCAAAACATTGATTATTTCTGGACAGAAACAAGGCAACAAAGCAAACTACACCAAGACTTCAGAAGTAAATTGCAACGTCCAAAAACATCTTAATATACAACAACTAGTAACAACATAACCCAAAAAGCCACTGACCTTCTTTATCCCAGATCTGCAAAGGTTTGCTCCTACAAATTCCAAAGAATACCAGGGAAATTAATTCAGAGTGGATTAGGAAAACCAGGGAACCAAAAGAGAGAAATAAAGAACTTACCCCAGGCTGTATAAGATAGACAAGAATCCAGACTGAAATGTGTTCTTAAACATATTAGGAGATGTTACTCTTGTGCTGCAAAACCAACTAAAAAGGTAAATACAACACAACAATGCATAGAAAACAATCAATACTACCATAACGAAATATTAAAATTCTGGGGAAAAAACAAAACCTATCAAAAACTAAAAAGCAACCCAAGTGAAATTATTTTGTTGAAAACCCAGGTGTGAGCCTATGAAAACTGGTTTATTGACATTATAACACAATAATCCCTACAAACTTGAAGAATGAATAAAGATATTAAAGCCACAACATAAAAGCTGATTTCAGGCCGTAATTGCAAATTATGATCAAACCATTAAAAGGAACAAAAGAAAAAGTGCTTTTATTCAACACCTTTTGTTTCCCGGGAAAAATTTCCTTCCAAGTCTGAGCTGAAAATTTTGTCCTCGACGACCGCTTTTATTCTTCTTCTTTCCCCTTCGTCCTCTTCGTCTTCGTCGGCGTTATTGCATCTTCCCTATACTGGAATTGGAATTGGAATTGGAATTGGAATTGGGCCTGGGCTTCCTGCATTTGGGCATGTATGGAACGAGCAGCACTAACCAGCCCCCAACCTACTTTCAAACAACCCCATCTCTTTTATTTTTTTTGAACCAACCCCATCTCTTTATTCTTTTATTTATCCTACTGTAATTTTGCAATTTGCTTTTCCGGAATTATAATTTTTTTTAATTTAAAATTTTGTCACAAATTCCTTATAAGGGCATTCAATAAATTAAACCATGCTCATGATTATTTTGTTTTTCATTTAAAATAGGCAACGCAATTTTATAATTTTATTTGTTGTCTTGATAAGAACGTTCTCATATAAAATTTTCTCTCTTTTTTTTTTAAATTTAATAATATATAATATTCTTAAATTTTATTTTTAATTTCAAATTCGTACCATTAATTAATATTTTGAGGCTAATTTAGAATGAATTTTGGTGTAGAGTTTGTACAGTGTAACGCAGTGTTTTAAAAATTTAAAAATGATAGTAAATAAAAGAAAAGAAATCACAGCCGAAAGCAAATCAGATGGGTTTGGTTGTGAGGTTACAATTTCACTGCACCTTCATAGCTTAAACTAGACGTACTCAGTACTCCGACTCTATCTTTTTATATTGCCACTGCTGCCCCCTTTATTTTAGTTAATTCTTTGTTCAATACGTGGCATACACTTCCATGTTTTTCTGCCACGTGTCCGTGCGTTCAAATATCTATTTCCGGCTGCTCATAAGTGAACCTTTCACAATCTTCAACGTGTCTTCCTCGAAAGACCGAATTAGACACGTCGATAGTGGCAACTTCAATTTGATTTCACATAAACGGAGGGGTAGTTTTGGAAATTAAGGTTTGCGAAGTAGACAGCGTGGTCTTCTCACATGATTTCCCAAGGTGTGGGACCTGATTCCGCAACGTTGGCCAATGAGAGTAGTGATTTAGATGGAGAATTTCAGCCACTAATTTAATCATCGATTTTCAGCCACAAGTGATAACAATGTAGCTCCTCTCACTACAAACTTTTGACTCATATTCAATAAATAAAATTTTTAAATGAATATAATATAATGCATGCACTGCACATATTAATTCCAAAAACCCATAGCCGCCATTCAAATCTGTGAACTTCAGCTGAATCGCCTGCTTAACTTCTCAAGAAAACAAAAACACCAATCAAAATTTCATTCATTTAAGTCAGTTTCTTCATCAGGGTTAGCTTTATTTTTTGGAATCAAATTCAGGGTTTCGTGAATTTCTCTGTTCACTAACCTCAAGGTTTGCCTTTCCATTTATTTTGTTATTTCATTTCAATTGGTTTATCGCATGCTTCGTGAAAAAATGATTGTTGTTACATGATTTGATTTTCTGTCTAAGATTGTGAACTTTTATGTATGGGGTGATGTTTTGTGAGGTGTAGTTTGAGTTTATAACTTGGTGCTGTTGATTAATATTATTGGATTTCATATTCTCGGCTGGTAGTGGAATTGATTATGTCTTACTTGATTAGTAATGGAAAATATGATTTCGATTTTTAGAGAATTCTACTTTTAGATTTGTCGGAGTCTAATGTTTGCTTCTAATAATTGCTTTCTGTGTATTTAATTCATGTCATTAGATTAAGGGTACGCAGCTGCTGCCCTTACACTTCTACTTAACTTTTTAGGATTTTGTGTGGATAAACGTTAAAGATAATTAGCGATTTCACTCATTTATATTTGACAATTACTGATTCTATTTCATAGCAGCTCGTGGCTTAAATTCCCAACTTACGCTTAGGTTGTTTGATTGAAATTTGTAGTTGAATAAAATCTTCAAATGATGTTTCTCTGTTCTTTTTGCCAGTACTTCAGTAGAGGAATTTTAGAGTTTGTAATTCTCGGGTTCTGAATTTGTGCTAACTTTTCTGACAAGTTGAGCTTTTTGGTTCAGATAAAACTCATGGAGTGGTATTCTGGGAGTGGTGTGGATGATCTTGTTGTTCCGAGGGGTCAAGAATTAGCAGATGGGGTTCCATCATCTCCCGAATTTGAAATCTTGTCAAAATGGAGAACATACACTCCTGACAATTTTGTGTCACCTAACAAATACATCAGTTTGGATACAAATACAATGGAGGAAGAATTCAACTGCAATGGTTTTTGTGATGAAGATAGTATTGAATCTTCTATACAGGATAGGAGTCACTCTAGTCGCTCGAGTATATGCGCAGGATCATCAGAGGAGTCTCAGCAAAGGACTGCAGTTTCAAATGAGGGGACAGATTATCAGCTTGATCACTTTGCGGGAATTGAACAACTGGATGACTTATTCTTGTACAAGCGTAACTTCTGGGCTTAAGATACTTGATTTAATGACTGTAGGAAATCATGTAGTTTCTCAAATGCTTTAGGCTCTTTATATATATCAACAGCATGCATCTGCATCCCATGGAAATTAAATGCTTAAAAATGGTTTTGTATTCTATAAGAATCTATCTCTACGACCAGGTGATAAAAAAAGTTGCAGGCATCGGGACAATGGTTAATATGTTTTGTATCTAGTCTCCTGCAAATGATCTTATGCCATTAGTTATGTTGAGGATATCCACTTCCTTTAATGTGACCTCTTCAGATGATAATTTTTTCCCTTAATTTCCGCATAGAATACTATAGAGCATTTAATATCCATGGGATGTTTGAAGTCGCCCAACATTTTACAGTTTTTCCTTAATTAAAATATGTCTTTTTGAATTTCAGTCTTCATCTGTTTTGTCTTTCAGGAATTCCTTAATGGAGGATCTGCCTAGTACTGAAGATCTGCACGAGTCATTTTGTTTTGCTCCTGAATCTCAATATGGTGTGTTGCTGACTAATAATCTCACAACAGATCTGAGTTTAGATTCACAAAAGAATTCCAGTGATAAACATATTACCGGAAGCTCCAAGTATCTCATGACGCATGCATTTTCCCCATCAGTGGATTGTAAGCACGGAGAAGTGGTTGCTTCACCATTTATTCCTCCGAACGCTGAGCATGAGTTTCTTCAGGTAAAGGTGAGATTTTCCATATTCTCATCAGTTTGGAAGTGGATATTTAGTAATTAGTAGTGCTGGCTAACAGCTAGTCAGTCTGGTTCTGCGCTCTCACCTCAAAGATGTCTTTATCACACCATTGTGGGTCAGCTAAGTTAATCTAGAGAAGTGAAGAACTTAATTATAAATTATAATTATTTAGGATTAAGCAAGGCTTTTTATTTCAATTCATCATGCTTCAATTTATCAACTTAGGAAGAATATTTTGGATGGTTTTGGCTGTTAGCGCTTATGTATGCCAACAGTCTTTTGGCTTGCGCTTGATTTGAAATTATCCAACTCTGTTGTCAATGTTATATATTTACATGACTCTAGAAGTGTAGATCAATATTTCTTTTGAACCCCAAAGTTACTGAAATTTCTTTTTTTGTTGCTACAGCTTTAAGCTTTAGCATTTGTTAAGCACATCATTTTTTTTCCTCATCTCTAGGCTTATTTGCCACGAGTCTATGAATTTAGTTTTTCAATTATCTTTTCATTTGAAAAGTCACTTTATTGTTGTGATGTTGTGTCCCTGAAAATCTTTAAAATGTCTTAAACAAATGTCTGCAGAACTGTTTCCAATATTCCTCTTGTCAAGAGTTCTCTATATTTGTTCCAGGTAGATAATATGTACATCACAATGCTACTATATCTAGAAAGGATGAAGGTAGATGGAAAGTTGATAAATGGGAACGAGGAAGCCAGTAACTTATTTCTGTGTGGCTGCCGAAATTGCAAAATCCTGGAGTATTGAGATGCACACAGCCACTCACACACAAATGCAGACAAACACACACACGCACCATATAAATATGTAAAGAGAGGGAGAGAGAGCATAAAAAAGATACACGAAAGTTATATTTTCTTGCTTCTACATTATGTGCTCTACTTGTTTCATAAAAAGTTAATTTTTATATTGTAGAACTTATCATGGCATTTTTTTTTAAGGCACCGTTGGTCAAACCCCAAGTTCCTTCTGAGCATACCATTGCAAATGAACTTCTAGGTGAAGAATTACCAATTGAAGAATCTGTGTTGCAGGAGCTGAAAATGGTGATGGATCTGGTAAAATATCTAAGAACTTGACAACTTAAGCACCATACCAATGGTAAAATCAGTAATCATATTTGCTAATCCTTTTTTCTGTATTTTAATCTAAGCAGTTGAATGATAAGACACGCATCTGCTTTCGTGATGCCCTGTACCGCCTTGCTGAGAACTCAAAGCAACATGTGGTAACGTTGGCACAAAATGGCGATTTTCCGTCAGAAACTCCAATAACAACTCACGATATGGACATGAGGTAATTTGGCTATTTAATTTGGAACTATTGATCATTATTCTGTCAATTCTTTTGAGCTGTAGTTTATGTCCAAATATTCTATGAAGTTATATCTGCATACAAACGGAAGTAGATTGGTTTCAGAACTCAGATCTTGTATAGTCTAGTTAGAATACTCTTCCATCGTTTATGACAGCAGAAAAATAAGCTCACTTCTTGTCAGTTGGAGCTCAAAAACAAGCACACTGTTGTGCCTTTTCTACCTTAAGTGCTCCGTCACTTGCATTCCAGCACTGCTAATAATCTTATGCTAGAACGCAATGGTAGAACCATGTTTCCTTTTCAGACATAGTAGTTTTCTCTTTTGTCTTCACATCAACAAGGTGACTCAGAAACTATATGTTAGATTAGCATCTAAACACTTAAAAACTATTTTTGTTAGGGGGTTCATTGTCTGGTGCAACAGTTGAAGTTTCAGGTTGACATTTCCAAAAGCATTCGAAGTCTTAAGAGATCAGTTAGTGCAAAAAAAAAAAAAAAAAAAAAGGGCTAGCATTGGAAACTGATCAATCCTGTAGGAGTCTGCTTTAACTCATTTTGTATTTTTGTACCTTGTTTCTATGGTGGTTAAGCGATTTAAAACTCTTTTAAATCAAGACAAAATTTGAATGATCAGGCATGGGGAAAACAAAGCAATGGAATCAGAGACTAATGTCATCGACAGAGCCATAGCAAATTTCCTGTACAACAAGATGGACTTGCACATACAAGATTTTCCTGCTGTGGCAACAAGAAAACCCAAGCAAGAAGGGATGAGGGCAACGGAACCACCAATGAATCAGCAGTTCCATTGCGCCATGTTAGCGGGTGATGCTGAAGTACCAAGTATGAATGGCTGGCAGCAAAATCAAGTTGAGATTTCTCAAAACATGCTGCGGAAAACTTAAGGATGACATGAAAAGGTATTCCACGAAAATAAGTACTTTATGAAGCAAGAAGAAAGCCTTCTAAGTAATCCGTTTTTGAAATGTATGTATATATGTACCCAATGATATTTTATTTTATACTGTTAGTATGGATTTATGTAATTTAGGTCTGACTATTCAAGATGCATCTTCTGAGGGCAGTTTTGATTATGTATTTTGGTTAATTCAATGACCAATGACATGTAATAAAACTTTTTTGTTTTTGTTTTTGTTATTTTTTTATCATTATTATTGTTTATTACCTTTCAAACTAAATCAATAAGCTTGTTCTAAGTAATTTCTTTAAGTGCCATTCGGGCTGTAGTCTGGGCGGTAAAGGAAAAACAGTACAAGTTTTACACTATTTCATTCTTTCTGATAAAAATTTTTCCGCCGTGGTTTGGGGGGGTAAATGACGAGGATCTAAGTCTTATATTATTCTATTTCTGGTGGATAAATACTGTTTATTTCTTTTGTGTGAAATAAATTTAAAATTTAAGTTGAACTGAAATTTAAATTTGAGTGATATATTTATATTTTACTTTTAAATATAAAATTTAAAATTAATATGTTAATATATATATATATTTTTAAAAAAAAAATTTAACTAACAAATTTTAATGTAAGTGTATATATATATATATATATTAAATAAATTGATAAATAAAATATTTAAATTATTCGTATGTTTATTTATTTAAATTTAAGTTAAAAATTTTAAATTAATTATATTAAAATATTTTTAAAAAATAAATTACTTTTAAACATACAAATAATTATATTTAAAATTTTATAAAAAAAAATAAACAAGCTATTATATTATTTTATTTCTTTGTAGATAGAACTTTCTGTTTGAAACATGATAATAGCAAATCTTACTAATTATACATGAATGAAACGATTAAAAGGTTCTACTTCATCTGGAAAAAAAAATTATGCGCCGAGATTCAATTCTTTAATGATTGGGCAGACGAAGACAATTGGGTTTACGTATCGGCACGAGATGGTCAAAGCTCACCCAAATAGGCGGCTAGAATCATTCTTATCAATTATACAAGGGAAATTGTCAAATTTGTCCTAGTGTTTTAAACAATTGACGAATAAGTCCACGCATTCTTACTGTTTAGTTAATTGTAAAGTACCAAGTAAGCGGTTTTAAGGATACTACTATGCTTTCGTTAACGAGATATATAGTGTAACGGATTGTAATAACTAAAATTATTTATTCATTTTAATTTTATACTTCAAAAAATTTTTGTCACTGTTGTATAATTTAATAAAATATTGTAAGATGTCAATAGCAAATTTTCAAATAAATTAAATATTTTTATTTTTATAAATTGGATTGGAATATATATAGTGATGTTTTAGACTTAATTTCTGTAGATTAAAATTTTATTTAAATTAATTATTGAAGGAATGTCTCATAATATATATATATATATATATATGCCCAAGTCAGTTGCTGCCGCCTACCTTTAATTTAGTGCAATTAAATGAATTATGAGATTAAATCATTCTCTAGTTTTGATAAAATTAATTTTATTATTGCTTTAATATTTCTTCTAAAGAATTTTCTTTTCTTCTATTTGATTTTGTTTCTTAGTTTGGTAGTCAACTTCTGCTAATTAAAAAATTTGGAAGTCAAAATAATTTAATTTCACCTATATGATGATTTTGATAAACTCAAACTTAAGACTTTTCTTGTTAGTTATTGTTATATTATTAAAAAACATTCACAAACTATTAAATATATATTTTAGATTGAAATATCGCGATTAGCTTAAAATAAAAATAATTAATTATTAAATATAAATTTATTCACAGTTAGTAACTATTAATTATTAAATAAAAAATAAATATTTACCTAATATTTATTATACAATTAAAATAAAAAAAGAAAGCACGACATCATAAAAATATAACCTACACTAATTTTGAGCTAGCTACTCTTATAATTAACCACTTCTTTCTTTTTACTTATTATTCAAACTACTTGTGTATAAAAATCTCTTGCTTGAAAAGGCAAAAAATAAAAAAAATAAAGTAATTTCCTATTTTATTTATATTTATGAAATTAAAAATAATTATTTAATATTTTTATCTATCTAATTATTTAACAAAATTTAAGCCGCTAATATTCAATTGGATTTAGTTAAGAGTATCAAATCAATTTGACATTTCATACGAATAATAATAACAATTTAATGTTACATATCACTAATTTAGCGTGTGACAAAAATATATCAAAATTTTAAAATATATATATTTCAACATTGTTATATTCTCCTGCGGGTGTGTTTAAAATGATTAAAAAGACGCTTTAGTCCTTAAATTTTCTGTCATTTATTTTATATTAAAAAAAAAAAATTAAAATGAAGTCTATGGAGGGATCAGCGTTGAGGTCCATAACATAGTATAAATGTGATCCACCCACGATGTGAATGAAGGACTAAAGGGATAATTAGTTGTTGTAATTATATCTAATCATAAACTATTGGATTTTCTTATGAGCACGAGGATAAAAAAGTCAACCAATTGGACGGCTAGAATCATTCAAACCAAATTCGTCCCCCCGTCTCTCTCTACATATATTTATAGTATAAGTATTGACAAGTATCTCGTCACACATAAACAACATTCATCATAACTACCAACATGAGCGCTAATTTTTCATAATAATAATAATAAAAAAAATACATAGTTTTAAATTGTTGTACAAATAATGTGCTACCACCATTTTTCAAACGTTATATATAGACTAATACTAATATTTATGCATAAAATCTCCAACATTGTTACCTTCGAGCTACTTTTATGGCAACTAAAATTAAAAACAGACCGTTAAAACAGCAACACAGCTATATCCGAAAAAAAAAACAGTTTGTTTATTTATCTCTCTATGTTTAGAGAAGTTTATTTATTAATTATTAATCCTAAATCATTAGTAATTAATTAATTAACAATTAAAAAAAGAAAAAGGGAGTCTCATTGATTTAACTTAACTTGATAGTTGACTCTTAACCATACGTGCGTTCCACCTCCGTTTTTTTCTCCTTTCATATTTATATATATTCACTCACAAATTGAGCTCTACACTGGTAATACACATCCTTGATCACAAATTGAGCTCTACACTGGTAATAC
This sequence comes from Azadirachta indica, assembly GCA_022749755.1. Lineage (NCBI taxonomy): Eukaryota > Viridiplantae > Streptophyta > Magnoliopsida > Sapindales > Meliaceae > Azadirachta > Azadirachta indica. The sequence continues at coordinate 17,996,588 of CM040446.1, forward strand.
ACATCCTTGATCATCTGCTATGACGACATCACGCCCATCGCCACCACCGCCACCGGCGCTATCACCTTCCGAAGCAAGCACACGGTCCCCATCTCTCCCCGCACTCTCACTCCAACCTTCAAACAAGAAAGACTTTTCAAAATCCAAAAAGATCATCCGTCGCTTCCGCTCTGTTTTCCGGTCATTTCCAATTATTGCGCCTGCATGCAAGATTCCCGTCTCGCTCCATGGAAATCGGCTACATGACGGTCACATCCACGGCGGGACGCGTACGACCGGAACGCTTTTTGGGTACCGGAAAGCTAGGGTTAACCTTGTGATACAAGAAAATCCTAGGTGTCTTCCTCTTCTGATACTGGAGCTGGCTATACCAACGGGGAAACTGCTCCAGGATATGGGATCAGGGCTTGTGAGGATAGCGTTGGAGTGCGAAAAGAAGCCGGGGGAGAAGACGAAGATTGTGGATGAACCCATATGGACAATGTATTGTAACGGAAGAAAATCTGGTTATGGAGTGAAGAGGGAGGCGACTGAGGAAGATTTAGCATTCATGCAAACGTTGCATGCAGTGTCCATGGGGGCCGGAGTGGTGCCTACCGACGGTGCCGGTGATCAAAACTCGGCGGACGGAGATTTGACGTACATGCGTGCACAATTTGAGCGTGTGATTGGGTCTAAAGATTCGGAAACATATTATATGGTGACTCCTGATGGGAATAATGGTCCTGAACTGAGCATCTTCTTTGTCAGGATTTGAAGAAGAAACAGTTGCTTAACTTAATCACCGTGCTGCTGCTAATGAAATGATCAATAAATAAAAATTCGTCTCAGGAAAGCAGAAATTCGATCGATCGATCGCATGCAAGGAACAATGGGCTAGCTAGCTACAGGTTTTCGCTTAGGTGGCGTAGGTGTAAGATTATTATATATATATATATATATATATATATAATATTAACCGCTGCTGTCGCGTCGATCGAGGAACAGAGGGGAAGAGATCAAAATGCATGCATGTAAAGGGAGAAAATGATTAAATGAGGATATATAAAATAGAAGTTTGATTTAAGATTGCACATGTATCATCGGTTCTATTTTCCCTATTCTTAATCGGAAATATTTTATTGTTCGTCTTCTTTTTGAATTTCATTTTTATGCTGATAAGTCATACTAAGATTGCATTTTTGTGTTGATTTACTGGGATTTTAATTTGATTACTTCGAAGGCTCTACGCATTGTGTTTTATCATTTAAATACAATAATTGCTTTCTATGGTTTAAAATTGTCCACAAAACTGCCAGCATTTGGTTTGTTAGACGTAAGCAAAGTAAGTGCATTTTTGTGGACAATATACGTTCACAAGAACGAAGTTATTAGAGTAGGTGGCAGAAGAGTTGTACCCGCCAATGCCACAACAAAAATTTTAAGTAAATTTAAAAAGTTGTTTATACCTTGAACCTGTAAAAACATGCATACTTTAACCCCGCAAGTTAACTTTCTAATATTCATGAATCTCTAAGTTGTCAACTCTAAACTTCCGCATATCCTTCCTTTGGGCTTTGTGCATAAATATCATTTTCTCAAACTCACTGATTTTTGAATTTACAACTCTTCTTTATATTCTTTTTTTTTTTTAATTATTGAAACATATAGATGCTTTCTTAAACAATTTTGTAATTTAATTTTTAACATAATATGGGACAAGTTTCTTGAAGCTAATAGAAAAAATTAGCAATTTGTCTCAACCACCAGAGATTTCAACTACAAAACAAGGATCTAGAACTAAAGAGAAATTACTAATTGCTGCATCTTTCCTTCAAAAAAAACTGGGTGAAGATTAAGTAGAAATGTTCAATAATAATGTTACAACTATTCCAGCCAAAATTTTGCACCTAAATTCATTATATGAGTTCAAGAACTGGTTCAACTACTCACTTTTAACTGCATTCTTCAAAGTTGAACGGCCTAACCGGCGAAGACTGGAGAGTATATATGCCGACGAATAATCATGATGAGGACGAATGTGTTAGCAGCCAGAAGCAGTAAGCTTGCGAGCCAGAGTTGTAAGAAGACATTCTTACCCTTAAATTCTAGCAAATAACCCCACATCAACCAATGGAGTTGAGCACCCATCCATACAAGAATGCAACTTACCCCTTCCCACTTTAGCTTCATGTTGCTCCATGGCAGTGTCAGGGGCAACAAGCAAAAGAACCACACGAAGTACTGTGCTGTGACAACCTGTCAAAGAGCATCATAGCAAGGATCAGAGAGATATGTTTGTCACAAAAACTGACCAGGAAAATACCTGTGTTTTGGATTCCAATATTCTGTAGACAAAACTGCTATCTCGAAGTTCCTTAGAACTGCATTTATTGAAAAACAAACCTTATTGAATGCGACAAATGCCACTGTCTGCATGAAAAGGCAGAATGGTAGATCCTGAGCAAAACTGAAAATCAGAACCAGCTGCACTGTAAATTGGGGCAGAAAGGAGATAAGCTTTTCCACCATCGAGAACTCACGTTCATAGTGGAGGTAGATGTGATAAAAATATATAGAAAAATTGTGTCTTGGATCTGTCCGAGTAAGATGATATAATAGTGCTTCATGTAAGAACTCCCATCTATATAAATAGAAGAAAAACCCAGTACAAGAAAGGAAAACAACTCCCGATACCAGCCCAAACATTATTCTTTCTTTCGTAAATACATTTTTTAATGCCGTACATAAGTCATATTGATCAGTCACTTCATTACTACTGTGAGTCTTGTCTTGACTAGAGCTCCAATTCTGGAGTTTGGGCTTCAAACCAGATCGGAAGAAGCACGGATCAAGTACCAGGATAATTGGAAGTGTGTAAATTATAGGATAGATTCTAAAATGGACAACAAGCCCATACCAAAATGCAGCTTGTAACACATTACCTGTTGACAAGAAACATCAAGGCTTTAGTTTCTTCAATTTCAATGATTTCAGATCTTACAATTACATCATAATCAAGCTCTTTGTGGTGCATAAACCAAAATAGATGCCACATAACCAATCAGAGAATTAACACTGAACATGGCAACAAAATAGAAACCAAGCAAAGGAGAATATTTCTGACTGCATAGTCCACTCCCTTACTTTACAGTTTAGTAGATAGATCATACTGTTTGTGAAAAAGAAAGTAGGCTCTCTATCAAATATACCACCTCAGTAATTAATAGTCACTTTAGCCATTGGAAACTAAATTGTATCCTATCTGTGTAACTTTGTGTTACAAGTGCTGCAAATAAAAGGTGTGTTTTCTCACTAGGACAATGCCACAAACACTACTGACCCAAAACTAACCACAGTACCAAAACCGTTTCATTGGTTTCTACTCTAAGCGCTAAAAGATACTCACTAAAGCCAAGAATCATTTCATGAATGGGTTTTAATTACAGTGCCCCATTGTACTGAGACTTGGTCGTGTTAAATGGTACAGTGTGTGTTCACTTTTAATTCTTTTATAAACAACTATTTTTGTCAGAGAAAGCATGCATATCATCTTATTCGTCTTTGAAAAGTCTTTTTCCTCTGATTTTCTTCTCTCTACACTATTTAGCACTTCAACGGACACCTCATAGAAAACAATCCCAATATGGAGATAAATACTGTCATTCATAAATACAAGGACAAGATTGTATTAATCAAACAATCAAGAAATCAGTGATTGAATTTCAGTTAATGAAAGTGTGCTTTCATCATGACAATTTCATTGGTGCAATTTTAGTACCAATAATTGAGAAAGAACATTTTTCTGTAATAAATTTTCAGTTATCAAACCCAACATCTACACATAAACAGTTTTATGCTGCATGTCTAGTTGAATACATTATATACTTAGCCCATGGTTTTTGAAAAGATGTTTAAGCAAGATTGCCATAATAAGGATAATTTAAGGGAATCTTCCTCTAGTATTTCTGTCTTTAATCTTGGAAATATTATTTCCAATATATGAAAAACACTAAAAATCTAAGACCCACTTTAAGGCGCAATAGAATAGGAAGATATTAAGCAAGTATTGCAAATTTACTTATTTGAAAAGGTTCAAATGAAAGTAGAAATGTACCATTCAAAAGACAGATAATGATCCACAAAATCATGGCACAAACAACGGGCTCACAGTTTCCACGAGTTCCAATGGTGAAGGTAAATGGATTGAATAGCCATATTGCCACAGAATACATGCATAGATCCTCAGGCACCTTCCGCAACTTCAAAATAGAATGAATAAACAAGCCTACAAGCAAATCTGTTGTGTGAACATGATTTGGATCAGTACTAAATATACCAAATATTCCTTATGCCATTTATTTTATTTTCTAAAACACAGATTGTGTAAAAACTTATGAGAGTATTAACATAAATACCATGACAAAGGGATAAGTTATCAATTCCTATTAACATCTAACTATTAAGTCATTTTAGTATTATTCATAAATCACAAAAACAATATTTCCCTATAACACATAAAGGGGGAGAACGATCCAATCCCGCCAAGAGTCCATGTACCTATTGAACTTTCTTTAGGCACTGCTTTAAAACACCAATGCACTAGAATGAAATGGGACTAGACCATGATACTGGACAACACCTAGTAGTAGAACCTCATCATGAATTAGGACACTATGCATAATTTATTTCAACAAGAAACTTACAATGTCAAAAAAAATTTTACTATATCAATTAATTTATTACGGAAAAACACATCAAGTTAGCAAGTAATATCTTTTACATTTAGGTACTACTTGAAAACAACCGTGCACTTGAATGAAATTGGACAAGACCATGATACTAGACAGCACCAAGTAGTACCTCATCATAAATTTGGACTCTATGCATTCAAGTTATCTCAACAAGAAGATTCACAATTTCAGAAAAGATTTTACTGTATTAACCAATTTATTAAGGGCAAACACATCTAGTAAGCAAGTAATATTATTTACATCTGAAAAAGAAACTTTCCGCACCTGAAGCTGAGAATAGAAATTTCCCCCAAGAGCAATGAATAATTGAATTTGGAATGAGTAGAAATGATAGCAAAGGTGAATACCGATACGTGGTTCTTTTGTACGGGGACTCTCCAGAAGCCATTAAGGAAGCAGCATCTGAAAAGACGAGGTAATCCACATCTGTATATCGAACCTCCATATGGGAGTCTTGCCACTCTCCATATAGAATCAAAATGACGCGGAAAACAGCTGACAGCAAGAGCAGTGTATGAATATTTGTTGATATCATAGCTGAAAGGAAACAAATACATAACCAATTTAGTTTAAAGGTCAAGTAGAATTCCTAATATCATGCTAACTCAAAATACAGAGAGAGAAAGAGACTAGCATAACTGTTTCAGTATTTTTGAAGCTTCACAATACTTAGGCTTCGCAGAACACCCGGGCCACAGCTTTACACTGGGGCTTCTAAAAAGCTGGATTTTAAATTCTTCTAAGTCTTAACAGTTACAACCTAACCTGCTTGCTATAGTTTTTCAACTAAGCAGCTGTGCCCTTGCTTTCTGATTATATCAATAAAATTTATCTATTTTTTTACAGGAAGAATGACAGGTTGACCCTCGTTTTTTAAAATAAATGTTAAGTGACTACACAAAACGAAAATATTTATCAGTGAAACTCCTTCTATTACATTTTTCCGTAAGGTTTTGACTGATTCTGATTGGTAAAATAACATAAATACCCTTCTTACTTATGTTAACTTACACAAATACATAAATACCCTTAATATTAATTATAATATTATAAGGTATTTGGCTCCTAAATTTGGGTAGAAGTTTTTTTTTGTTTCAAATAAGTATCATTATGAAACCAAAATTAATAGTAACAGATCTTCCAATCCTACAGCCATTTCCAGTTTAAGCTAAAAAAATATATTTGGGTTCGAAAAGGGAGGAAAAAAAAAAAAAAACCTAACATGACCTAACTGAGTTCATGAATCATGATGAAATAGGGAAAGCAACAATGGCAATCAGCCAAGCAAATTTAAAAAGAAACAAGATCAATCGACCATGAATTGTAGAACAATTTGAGAATAATTAAAGGGAGAGCTTAATATAGTATTAGGTATTTCCAATTCTTTAAAGAAGAATTCCAATAGAAGAATTTAAAATAGTTGGAACTCTTGAAGAGTTCCAAGAATTTAAAATTGACACATGAAAAAATTACAAACCAAACAAAACTGTTGGGTTAAGAAACATGTCATGTTATTATCACCTTCAAATTTAATCGACATAAATTTGTTAAGAATAGAATCAAACACAGACCACGTTTTCATAAAGTACATGTGTTGTTCTAAGTTTCTTAAAAAATAAGAGCCTGGAACAGTATTAAAGATATATAATCATAAATACAACAAGATGATTCACAACAATAGAATGGGAAGCATCTACAAGACGTGCAGAAACCAGGCCATTGATCAATAAAATTTGTTAATAATTAACCTTTACTCCGATGACCAGCCAAGTCGATCACTCCTCGGGAAAAACTGATATATCGAACGCGATCGCCGAGTGGTTCATCACATCGTGGAAATTCGAAATCTCCATAGTCTTCCTCCTCAACTGCTTCGCCTTCCTCTTCGTGAACGCCCAGACGCGAACCTCGATTTGAGTTGAACCGAAATTGCCGTTCCGGACTGTTTTCTCTCGCTGGTGTTGGTACTGTAGACAGGATAGGAGGATAAGCCTAAAAGCGAGGCCCAGCTGTTGGTCGATGCGGAGGAGGTAGCTTTTACGCGATTGGGATTTTTCGGTTGGTGGGGGCGACGGCAAGGAGAAGGGCAAAACAAAAGGAAATGAAGGGCTTTTAGGACTTTTTATTTTAAAAAGGGTATAATGCCTGTGAGCCCTGATTTTACTCTACTAATATTTTATTATCTCCTACATTTTTATCTAATATCCTATCACTCTCATAATTTTTATTTTTTTTATTTTATTCTTTAATTCAATTAATTTATAAATAATAAAATAAAAAATATTAAAAATACTAAAATATTAAAAATATTAAAAATTAAAATATTAAAAATTGAAATTCAAAAAATAATAAAATATATAAAAAAATAATAAAACATTATCTAAAAAATCAAGAGGTAATAGATATTCACTATTTTAAAACATAATTCATTTTATTTTTATTATGTATTCTTAAATTAAAAAGATTATCTTATCCTTAAAAATAAAAATAAAGATATATTTTTTTTATTTTTTATTTTTTATTTTAAAGTTACAAAAGACTTCCTTTTTTAAAAAAAAAAAAAATCTTCAAATCAGTTTGAAGATAATAGGAAACAGTGCAAAGAGTAAAAATTCTAACTTGCATGTAATTGTAACAATGGCATGAGTAAAATTCATGCACATATTATCATTGATGACTTGACGATATTTGAAGTTGTTGTGTGAGAAATAGAAAGCAAAAGCAGAATTAGGGATAGGCAATAATAGAATTAAAATTACAACAGTAAAGCAGGACTACAGATGGGTGATAATAGAATTAAATTACGACATTAATTCAAGGACTAAAGCAGTTAACAAGCATGGAACTGAAGCTTAATAGGCCAAATTCAGACGATGTTGTATGTACATGTGCAAGAAGCAGCCAGGGAAACAGATGGATAATATCTTAATAACTTCATTAATAACTCCATTGATATTTCATTAAGAGCTTCCGGAATGTATGTATATGATCTTAGTAACTTCTGTATTTTAAATCGGGGGATTTTTAACAGTAACCAACTTTTAAAACTAATTTTCTTAAATGACTACTATTTAAATTTAAAGTATATTTAAAAAATAATTAATTTAGATTAAAATATTTTTATAAAAAAATTTTAAAAAATGATCAACAAATTCATTGAGACAGGAATATTTTAGTTTAAAAGAATTTGAGATGGTAATTTTTAAAAAATATTTTAAATAGTAGTTATTAATAAAAATTCATGCAAGACTTAACTACCATTGTTAAAATTTCTTTTAGATTATAGGAATATCACTGATGCATAAATATCCATATTTATATGTGGGTGCGACTGCTCGTACGTGCGTGTGTGTTTGCGCGCGTGTCTCTAGTTTCGATTTCTTACGCACACCACAAAAATGCAAATAAATTAATAAGTATGGCAAAAATAATATATGACATGCAATCGGGGATGCCTAGTATAAATAATATGGTCCATATATTATGATGTATCAGCACTTGGATTGATTGTTCTTTTGGCTATTTAGTGCAACAATGAACAAACATGCTAGCAATGTCGCCATATAAAACCGTTCATTTTATTTTATAAACTATACATATATATATATATATATATACACGCACGGGCGCAAGATTTTATGAAATCAATATGCCATGATTCAAAGATTTAAGATTAACAAATGCGAATGCGAACTTTAATGTGCATATAATTGAATTTTCATTTAGTTATTTCATCAAACACATTACGAAATTAAAAATATTTGTTCATTTCAAAAGTGTGCAGTAGGAGAAATAAGTGTACTAAGATCCTGAAAAATTAATAAATTAAGGTTGTGGGTAACCAGTGCAATGCTGTGGCTGTGGGTAACTCGTGCGACGCTGCGGCTGTGAGTTACGGTGTGAGGTTGTGGTTGTGGTTGCGGTTAATTTTAAAATCAGTGCTTAAGGTCTACAAAACCAATGCCAGGCTGAAGCTATGGCTAACTGGCAACGACTGTGCGATAGATCGCGACTTTAGTGGAGTGAAATTCCGGCTAGATAAATTAGGAATTTAGGTTTTAGGGCAACTTAAACTTTGAAAATTAGGAATTTTGTTGTCTTAGTTAAATTTGTGTACTCAAATTCTGGGTTTGTTACCCAGCCCAAGCTTTTTGCCATCTTTTTTGCTCAATAGGATGGCCCTTAGAATCAAGCATATTATTATGTTAATTTCAAACGGTATTTGACAATTAGATCAAATTTTAAGGTAACGGAGTGTTGAAATCCTTGAAACGCTAGATATCATAAGCTTGATAAGCTTCTAAATTTTTTTGGCATGGTCATGTTTGCAATTAAAATAATTATTTACAGTAATCCAATTAATTTCCATAGAAAAAGTAGAAAACAATGTTCAAAAGTCAATGCCCTTTATCTCTTTTGTGTTTTTCTATATCCTTTACATGAATTGTGCTTCTTCTTGAAAAAATATTAATATTTTACAGAATTTATTGAAAATAAACAACTCAAATAAAATACACGAGTTTTATAAAAATAATACCTTAATGAAAGCAGAGGAAAAGCTTCCCACGGTAATATGTCAGACTCAAAAGACTTACCATTAGATCCTATTTTTTATCCGTTTTAATTTGAAATTTAAAACAAAAAATTAACGAAAAACAAGAATTTATTGATTTCGAGTTTCTAGGTAAGGTTGAGTAAAAATGCCCGATCGTACTAAATTGTTTGTGTATAAATAAGTTATAATAAAATTATTACTTAAATAATTAATCATGTCATAGACGGGTTCAGGTGTCAATGCCTTTAAATCCGAACCTAATTCAATTATTAATCATTTCACATTATTATGACCATATATTAATTATGTCATTTTAAGTTAACCTGAACTTGCTAATTTTGTGTTAAGTTCATGTCCGATTGATGAATCGTGTAACAAATTATAACCCTTATATTATAAAGATCTTTATGATACAAATCACAAATAATAGGGTGTAGATTGTATAATATTTTTGAGATGCTAAAGGGAGCATATCAGTAATTGGCGTAAATTCGATTAATGGTTTTGATAGATATTGATATGCATACTACTGTTACTTTATTGGGGACCTATATAAAAAAGAAAAAAAAATGATGTCTCTATTTATTATTTTGATAAAATTTAAGGTTTAAGTTGTTATTATTTGGAGTTTGTCTACTGCACTGCAAGCTTAAGTCTAACACAGTTCAGATAGATCATGTCCGGTTGTACTAGGCCTAAGTTTTTCTTAATGTTTTCAACTCAACCTGGTACCCATTTGAGCTGTCTATTCTTGGGTTATACCAAATCGGCACGACCAACTTGACACCATTTACCTAAATCATGAACACCACTCTCTGTAATCACTATTACAGTTCTAATCTGTAGGTTTCCACCACCATCAAGATCGCCGCCTAATACCTTAAAGGCTGTCTACCGAAAAGCTTTCAAGATTCTAGAAATAGGATGGGCAAAATTGAGTTTGATTCAATTTTTATGAAAATCGAACCGAATTCAAAATTAATAACTATGAAATGAATCGAATTGAATCGAACCAAAATTCGGTTCGATTCAATTCAGGTCCAAGAATAGTTCTTGAATTGTACTTTAGTTTCACTTTAATTATAAGTTTCGGTTTCAAATTTTGAAAATTTTAAATATTTTCATGTGGGTCCCTAAACTATATAATAATTATAAAATAAATAATTTTCAAAAATCATAATATTTTTTCTATTTTTATGTAAATTTTTGTCAAAATTTATAAAATTATTAATTATTTATAATTTGTCTAAATATTAGGGACCTATAAAAATTTTTATAATTAATTTTAGTTTGCGTTTAGTTAAAATTGTACCAATTGATTCATACTGATTGAAACTAAATTTGCTTTTAAAACCGAACCGAATCGAACCAAATAACTCATTTTAGTTTGATTGTGCGTTTTTGTCAACCCTACCTAGAAACCCAAAATTAATGAATTCTTGTTTTTCATTAATTTCTTATTTTAAATCTCGAGTTAAAACGAATAAAAAACAGAATACACTGGCAAGTTTTTTGAGCCGGTTTGTTACCATTGAAAGCTTCTCCTCCGCCTTAATCAAGGTATTATTTCTATGAAATTCATGTATTTTATTTGAGTTGTTCATTTTTAATAAATTCTATAAAATATTAATATTTTTTTAAAAAAAAGTACAATTCATGTAAGGGCTATCGAAAAACACAAAATAGATAAAGGACATTAATTTTTTAACATTGTTTTTAGCTTTTTTCATAGAATTTAATTACATTACCATAATAGTTATTTTGATTTCAAACATGACCATGCCAAAAAAATTTGGAAGCTTATCAAGCTTATGATATCTAGCATTTGAAGGATTTCAACATTCTATCATTTTAAAATTTGATTTAATTATTAGGTACTGTTTGAAATTAACATAATAATATGCTTGATTCTAATGATCATCCTATTGGGCAGAAGAGATGGCAAAAAGCTTGGGCTGGGTTGTAAACCTAGATTTTGAGTGCACAAATTTAAGTAAAACAAAAGAATTCCTGATTTTCAAATTTTAAGTTACCCTAAAACCTAAATTCCTAATTTGTCTAGTTGGAATCTCACTCTACTAAAGCATCAATCTATCACATAGCCACTCCCAATCAACCACAGCCTCAGGCTCGCACTCGTTTTACAATCCTCAAGCACCGATTTTAAAATTAACCACAGCCACAACCTCACACTGTAACTTATAACCACAGCCTCACATGGGTTACCCACAACCTTACCTTGCTAATTTTTTAGGATCTTGGTACACTTATTTCTCCTCTTGCACATTTTTGAAATGAACAAATACTCCTAACTCCATAATGTGTTTAATGAAATGACTAAATAAAATACAATTACATGCACATTGAAGTTTGCACTCACATTTATTGATCTTCAATCTTTGAATCATGGCATATTCATTTCATTTCATTTCACAATAAAATGTTGTACTCGTGTACACACACACACACACATACATAGTTAGTTTACAAAATAAAATGAATGGTTTTGTAATTTATGAAAATTATTTATTTTTTATGATTATTATATAGTTTAGGGATTCACATGAAAATATCCAAAAATTTCAAAATTTAAAACCGAAACTAGAAACTAAAGTGAAACTAAAGTACAATTCAGGAGCCAGATTTGGACTCGAGCCGAAACCGAAACAAACTAATTTAGTTCGGTTCAGTTCGATTTTATAATTCAGATATTTTAGGTTCGATTTGGGTTTTAAAAAAACCAAAGCGAACTCGATGTTGCCCACCTTCATTCTTAGGTTCTTGAAAGCTTGTGAGTAGATAGCCTTTGAAGCATCGGCTAATGACCTTAATGGTGGTAGAAGCTTGCAGAGTAAGACTATGATGGCAATCACAGAGAGTGGTGTTCATGATTTGGGTGAATGGTGTCATGTGGGCTGTGCCGATTTGGCAGAACTCACGAATAAACAGTTCAAACGGGTATGAGGCTGAGTAGAAAACGCTAAGAAAAACTTAGGCGCAGCGAGACCAGACACGATTTATCTAAACTATGTTGGACTTGGGCTTGCAATGCAATGGACCGACTCCAAATAATAACAACTTAGACCTTAAATTTTATCAAAATAATAAATAGAGACATAATATTTGTTCTTTCTCATGTAAGTCCTTAGTAGAGTAATAATAGTATGCATATCAATATCTATTGAAAGCCTTAATTGAATTTTCAATAATAACTAATGTATCCCCTTTAGCAACTCAAAAATACTGTACAATGTGGACCCTATTATTTGTGATTTGTATGATAAAGGTCTTTATAATTTAAAGGTTACAATTTGTTGCACGACCTTTCAACTCAATACGAACACAGCACAAAATTAAGGGTTTGGGTTAACTTAAGACACAATTAATATATGGCGATAATGATGTGAAACGATTAATAATTGAGTTAGGTTCAGGTTTAAAAATATTGACACTTGAATCTGTTTATAACATGATTAACTATTTAAATAATCATTTTATGTTATCTTATTTATAATTCAATATATTTATTTTATATTTTTCACATTTTAAAAGTGTTTAGTTATATTTTTAGTATTTTAACAAATATTTAATACTATTTAAAATAAAATTTATTAGTATTTGCATCAAGAATATTATAAAATATATATAAAAAATTATGTTAAACGAGTAACTCCTTTAATAAATAGGTAAGGTTAGGTTTTAAATTCTTGATACGATTATTAAATAAGTCATGTTCGAGTTAACTTAAAATTTATTACTTTTTTGTTTGACATGATATAAATACAACATGTTAACCTGAATTGCTGCCGCTATTATAATCGGAGCAAGATAAAATTTAAAAATAATAACAATGTCTTTAATAAGTACAAATGGAAATCACTTTCTTTTCAATGTCCTCTTCTTACCATTTCCCTTAATTTCTCAAACAAGAAAAAGAAAACAGAAAAATGTTTAAAATATAACAATTTTTTAAAATGAAATATAACAACACTGTTTAGGTAAAGAAAAATCTTTATATCCAAATCGTTTTACTTTTCTTCTTTTAATTACTCTATATCCTTATCTGTATTTAAATCTTCACATTAACGTAATCATCAAGTAACATCATTATCAAGTCCCATAAAATAATAAACACTACTCTTCTACAGTTGTTTAAAATATGCATATATCGTTTATAATTGGAAGGTTTTTAATTTCTTACATTTAATTAAATAATTCTTTAAATAATTTATTAAATTTCATAGATATTTGGCCCTTGCAATAGAAAAAGGGCTTTCTTGTAACAAAAATTTACGATATTTATCTGACATTAATTGCTGCAAAAAACATTCATATCAAGCTATCGTGATAGTATTTTGTCGATGTGCTTTTTGTCAAAATTTAATAACAAAATGATGACATAAAGAACGGTCACATTATAAAAGAAAGTTAAACCTTAGTCCCAACCATAAAAAAAAGAGTATAACTATTTTAATAGTATAACTATTTTGTTACATTAATGCAATAATTTTGTATTAATGATGTTTTGCTTAATATATTATTTATAAAAAATATAAATGTTATGGTACTTTAATATAATGATTTTTATTTTTTTATTCTCAATAAAGAATATTATTAATATTTTTATGACAATAAATTTAATAATGCATTAAATTAAATAAAAGAAGAAAGAAGAAAATCTTTTAATAGAGAGAAGAAAGAAGAAAATCTTTTAATAGAGAATATTAACTGAATTGGGTCGAACGTTGTTTTCACTCTTTAATAAACATTTTTTGTTTACTCATACAATTATAATTAACTATTAGTAATTTTATATCAAAATAATTAAGGACAATTTACAAGTCACAATACTTTAAATCAAACATAAAATATAAGTAATAATAATTAAAGTTTAGTTAACAATAATATTAAAAAAATATAAAGTACTATATTCTAGTAGCCAAAGAATTGCAAAAAAGAAAAAAGGGAAGAAGTTGAAATATTTATGGACAAATAAGTCGATCTTAGTGTCTAATGTTTAAGCATTTAATATGATTGTTCTATTGATTTCTATAAATAATAATAATAATAATTGGTAGACAAATTTACATATAAGAATTTTATTAATCATAATAAAAATGAAAAAAATTGTATTCACAATTATAACAATAAAATGAGTAATTATATTATTATATAATATAATATATATATATATATAATATTATTATTATTATATTGTATACAAGAATATTAAAAGATTTTAAACAACATCAAACTTTACTCCTAAAACACTTTCGGGTAACAAATTTTCTTTCAAATAATCTCACGACAACAACAAAGTTTTGGTCAAAAAAGGCATCTTAAAAGTACTTTCTGTGATGACAATAGTTATTGTCAATAAAAGAGTAAAATTTTAATAATTCTTTTGTTTATATGTTGGTGACAACATAACAAATGTCGTCGCTAAGCAACAAATTTTATGTCATTGCTAAAAGTGTTGTTGTTAAAATCATACTTTCTTGTATAATTAAGCTAAATAACGGTGGTTTGATGAATTCAAATAGGTAAGCATGTCTTCAATTGTTTTTAATCAATTTATTGTAAATTTTTTGTTATCTAAAGTAATTTCTATTTTTAAAAATAGTAGAGCTCGAAAGATTAAGCAACAACTTGATAATGGTAATTATGTTGATTCCACATCTTCATGGAAGCAACTTAATTGAAAAAATCATTATTGCTAGCAACAACTATGTTGTGCCAACCATTTGATATGGTAGTTAAAATTTATTTTGATTATACTGCTACGAGATTCATTTGTTTGGTTGGTAGTATACATAATGATTTATAAAGAACATAATAATTTATACTGATGAGGGTGATTTGAATATAAGCAATTGATTTTTGAAATATTAGAAAAAAATTAGAGTTATTTTTTTTATTTAATTTGGTCAGGTTAATTAGAATATTTTACCTTTATATAGTAATTCATATGATAATTAACTTTCTTCAACTAAGAAGAGCATAAAATTGACAAGCACTAGATCTGTTAACTAATAAATGGAAGTGGGAATAATACTTTGCAATTCATAAGCAAATATCAAGCAAAGAAGAAAATAAGGAAAAAAAAAAATCACCCATATGTTTTTTATTCTTTTTTCATTTTCCGTCATTGTTTTATTTTTTTTAGCATATGCTAATAAATCATTTTTGCTTAAAAGTTTTTTCTTTTGAGAATATAAGACAACTTAAAAGTTAATGTATTATTATTATTTTTTACTATAGAAATTAAAAGTGCCCATAGTATATATATATATATATATATATATATATAAAAGTGTACTTGCGTATTTTTGGCTTGGGAATGTTAATTCCTCTTCCACATTGATGTAAAATTTACTTCGGACTATGTAGTCTAAGGCTGGAGATCGATACGTTTCTAGTTTCGTTCGTTGAAAAATTCAACACCATTTTTAAAAGTGTATTCGGATTCAAAAATGCATGCTGAATGATTGAAGACTACTTGAATAAATCCATTATGGTTTTAGTATCTTATTCTTTGTTGCAGTAATTAGAAAATAACTAATTTGGATCCCATATTTTAATTTTGAATTGTGCTATATTGTTTATTAATTTGTCACAGAATTAGTTATAAAATGAGGCATTTGCATTGAGAGGAGACAAAACGTGAATTGTGAATCCTGTGTTATGACAAGCAACTTTGTAAATTGTGTAGTTGAACTCTATTTTTTATTATAGTTATTAAAGTGTTGTATTTATAAGAAAATATTGAACTATTGTATTTAAAAATATTATTATAAATTTTTTACTGAATTATTCAATTTCATTAATTTTTAGTGAAAGGTTCAGTAAGATTTAATATTGTAGACTAATACTAATGATGAAATCCTAGGTTCATTATTGTTCATTGTTTATAAGATAAAATCAACAACATAGGTTTTTTTGAATCTCAAAATTATTGATACAATAAAATGAGTGTTCTGTGATTTTTTTAAAAAAATGGATAATATTTTTATTTCAAGAAAACTTCACAGATAATTCTGTCACGATATCAAGTTATTATAAATTCACAAATGAGATTTTAGTGATAATTTAAAATCTGTCAAGGAGATTGTTTCTTGATTGTTTTACATAGGCAAGGAAACCCGGTTTTTAAGTAGTGCATTTCGAAAATTCTAAAAATAATAAAAATACATTTCTTAATTTGTACATCAAGATCTCAATTAATATATTCTAAGTGGTGTATATGAAAGCTAGTTTATAATTATTATTATTATTATTATTATTATGACACTTCATATATTAATTAGTACCGTAAATTATTATAACTTTACGTTAAAAAAATTAATATGTTACGTGATACAACAGTAATAAGTAGACTTTCATATGATATTTATAATAGAGATCTTGGGATATATAAGTTGTGAAGTTTATTGTTACTCATCCAAAATGTGCTTGGAAAAAAATTGTATAAAGTTTTGCTAATTATAAATAAAATACATTAAAGAGAAAGAATTCCATAAAAAAAAAAAAATTAATTGATTGTTTAATCAATCTACAGAGCAGATGGAGAAATTTGTAACTTCAAATTAAAATAGAAAGGTGAAATTCAATGCACTTATTGATGACAGAAAGGTCCCATCTTATCCAAGGAATAGGATTGGATGAGTGTAGCTAAGCTAGCTACCACAACGATCACTTTTACAAGAAAGCAAATTTAGCTAACATGAAAAGGTATATATCACAATCACACATCAAGTAAAATATTGATTGACTTAAAAATTTAGTTAATTTGCTAGGAGAGATGAAGCTTGAATGATAAACCAGAACCTCCTAAGTTTTGGTCCATGATTTGAGACAATTGTTTCACCATTGAAGGAGAAAAATAATGCACCCAATCTCCTACTTCACCTTTTCTAAACAAGTACTTATTTTCAAAGTTCTTGATTGATCTTCCCGTTTTGTTCACTTCCAACTTTTTCATTTCTTCAAAACTACACAACTTTGCTATCTCTTGAATTACTCCTCCTGTCTCTTCCTCCGCAGAGAAAGGAACACCTAGAAAGCTTGCCAAAATTTTCAAGTTTGAGACAATGTCTTCCTTCACATCCTCGTACTTCAAGAACAGAACTTTGTCCTGTCTCTTCAAGCTCTCGTCCCAATACCCTAACATATGCTCCCAAAACGGACCAAATCCAATAATCCCATCACAGTACATTTTGAATGCTTCCTCCAGTGAAAATTTTGGTACGGATTCAGGTCTCAATTGGCTGAGGAAATGCCACGAAGACATAAAAGTGTCAAAAGGGTTTCGGCAGATGTAAATCACCTTAGCATTGGATTTCTGAATAGATTCTTGCATATTCAAAGAAGCAAATGGGATATGAGTAGCAAAAACTCGAGGCTCGGGAAAGTTGGATAAGTCAGGAATTTGGTTATTTTCATAAAGCTTGTACTCAAAGAAAGGCACAAGATCATGAGGATTTGAGGAAAGCAAAGGATGGTTTTTGTTTTTGAAATGATGGGGAAACGTTTGCGATTAACAATGGCAAAAGCCAAGGCTTTCAACCAAGTTGTGCCTGATTTTGGTATGCTGGCTAATATAACATCACTGTCTTTAGCTTGGAAGTGATTTTGGAAAGAAATTATTGCTTGGATTTCCTTGGGCTGGCACCAAAATCCTTGAAACTTGTAGAGGTAAGGAGTTCGCCAACCTTTCTCTTTAGGAAGAGAAAGTAGCAACTCCTTGCACTCGTCGCTCAAGTCCTTCGCCTCCTCATCTTCTCCTCTTCTCCCTGTTGCTAATGTTTGGGATGATTTCGTGAAATGGGTGACAACAACAGAATTGGTGGTTGTGGTAGTAGTGGTGATCACAGAGCTCGGCATTCTTCTTCTTCTTCTTCTTCTTCTTCTTCTTCTTCTTTATTTTCCTAACAAGAGGTGATAAAGTTTTATCGATTGTTATACAATATTGTGCTATCTGTATGCACAGTGCACGTTGAAAACGTGATGGCCTATCATGTTTATTTTGTTTGACTGCAGATTCGTTTCTGTTTTTCAGTTTCAATTTAGGATAAGGACGTTCTTTTTTAAGATGATGTGCTGTCCACAGCCAGCTACTCTTCACGTGAAGCATTGGACCGAGGTTTCAGTTGCGGTTGGGGTTTAGACAATTTCTCCCTTATCCATCTAATTTAATCGGAATATTGCTAATTTGATAGATTTTTTTTTTTTTTTATTTTTAATTTTTATTTTTTAATTTTAATTTTAATTTTATTATTAAAATTTTAAAATGTGTGGTTACAGCCACTAATGCTTTTGCCTGGCGGTAAGTACAGTGTGAGTGGAGATTTATGAAATGCAGCCGTAATTGTATATTAATTAATGTATTGTTAGTCTTTCATCAATTGTATGTAAAATTTTGGAGTGTGTTATAATTGTATTATTTAGATTTCAGTTGAATTACGATATATTGTCAATAACTGTAAATACAATATTAATAAAACAAGGCATGTTCATATGTTAAACGTGAAATGATATTAACGTTTCTGAAGACTGAGCTCTATTTTTATTTTCTAGGAGGGATTCCAGCCACACACCCAAAATACGTAATTCCATACCACCAACCACTCTTCCAATGAGTCGTCGACTGAACAATAAATAATTGAAAATCAAGAAAATTTTAAGTAGCCAATTTTTTTTTTTTTTTTTTTGTTTTTAACCCAATATCTTTTATTTGTAAAAATGTTTAATTAAAAAATAATTTCATAAACATTAATTCTACTTAAGTATCTGCAATACTGTAAGAATAAAATAAAAATTTTAAATATTATATATTAAAAAGAAAAATGAGCGAGTTATTATTAATTTTATAATATTATTTTTAAAACAAAGTAAAAATTAATTAATATTAAATAATTGAACCTAATATGAGATATTAATTATAATTTATTATTAGATTTTGATTTTAATGATTAAAAATATGCTAATATGTTTTTAAAATATCACTGTTTAAAATGTGAACTTAAACCTTGATGCGTCCAGGTCCGTGAATCACGCCTCTGCCGACGTATAATTGCCGACGGATTTGCCGGCATGTGGGCTCGCCCTCTCCTGCCGACATCATAAAATAAAAAAAAGGTGCTGACAAGTACTACCATCAAGATCCAAGCCAGCGCTAGTAGCTTTAGTACACTGTGGCCTGTTAGTTCCTTCAAACTCTCTCTTCCTTTCCTTTCTTTGGTAAGAAGGTTTTATTTTACTAATTTATTTTTTAAAAAATTTTGTTATCTGTTAAGTTTTTATTTTACTAATTTTGTTAGAATATTAACATCTTATTTAAATTAATCTTATTAAATACACTCCTATTTTTACTCATATTTATTGTTCTCATAGTTTATATTGACTTAGAATTTTTAGTTTACGTTTGATTTATATTTTTTTAATTTATGTCAAATTATAATATAATTTAATATTTATGTACATTGAATATCATCAAGAAATAAAAAATTATTATTATATATTTTTAAAATAATGTTAGAGTCTAGGTTATGACTTTCCATTGCTTGGGATCTTATTTTATTTTTCTTGCACCGCGCACCACATGGTGCATGCACTGCCCTAATTCTAGCCTAATATTATTTTTCTTTATTTTTTCTCTTTATTTTATATTAAGAAAAAAAAACATAGAAACTTTGGGATTGCCGACAAAGTTCTGTTCCAACAACCGCAGTAAGCACAATTAACACCTGCCCTGCATAAATTTTGTTGAAGACCCCTCAGACACGTTGATTCAGCCCCGGGTAATTTCCTCCGCTGCCCCTACCGCCGCAAATCAGCCATGCTGTTTCCAAGATTGTTTCCGTTTAATTTTATTCAGAAATCTTATTTTTTTTATCACTCAGATCCAGCCAACATTTATGAATAATTACAATCCACCTCTCTGACGTTTATCGTCTACAACCAATTTTTCATGGGTGAATGCCTATTATCCTGCTTTTTTTTAATTAATATCCTATTATTCTTATATTTTTTGTAATACTTATCATTTCTTAATTTTTTTTTCGATTTTATCTTTTAGTTCAATTAATTTATAAATAATAAAATTAAAAATATTAAAAATATTAAAGAATAAAATTAGAATTCAAAGGGATGATAAGATATTATAAAAAATATAAAAAAATAATGAAATATTAATTAAAAAAAGAGAGGGCAACGGGCATTCTCCCAATTTTTTGTCTCCTAACCCAGTTTATTCCTAGGATTTTATCATTCACAACGTTTTATTTCGATTCATTCGGCTTCTGGCGTTTATCATTTAGATCCTAGGCTTTTGTCATTTAGCGCATCCTAGATTTTTTCAACCCAGTGAATTTTACATTTTTTGTCATTTAGGTCCTCGGTGAATTACAATTTTGTCCTCCGTATTTTCTCTCTTGTTCAATACACCCCTCAGTTTTCCTTAGGTTATTTATCAATCTCTTGTTTTTTAACTTATTTTAAAATGAGTTAAAATATTCCCACTCATAATTAAATTGGTTCCCGTATAAACAGAGTTAGGTCACATGATAAATAAAATTAATAGTGTTCGGTATATTTAGTTTCCTTCTAGATATTAATAGGAATTAGTATAGGAGCATTTGGGAGGTATGATAATAATTTAAAATTAATGTTTTTTCTTTAAATGTTACATAAATTTGAATCAATAAATTTCTTTTCTCATATTTCATTCTAAATTTCAAAATGCTGATACCATTTTATTAATTATAAATAATTTTTTGAATTAAATTTTTTTTATTGCCTGCCAAGAAAAAACTTAACAGAAAAAAAGTTTAAAACATTTTTGTTATATTATATAATTACTCAATAAATTTCTTTAGTTGTTTATTGCACTCACCAACTTATTAAATAATTTAAAATAAATTTGGATTTATTAGATTATTATGGGAGTGAGTTGTTAGTACAAAAATTGAAATTTAAAAGTTTATATAATATAAGATATTTAGAAAGAAAAAGAAAATAAATAAATAAAATAAGAAGGTAGGTTGAATGGAGAGACACGTTCTCACCAAGCAACGTTAGAGCAACAAAAAAAAATTGCGAGAAGGACAAATATGTACTTGTATTTTGCAAAATAATAGATAAGGAATATAAATCACAAAACAATTTCATGTAGGTTACTTTCTCTAGATTTCACTCAAGTTTTATTAATAAAAATAATGATTTGATTGTTATACCTTTTAAAATATTTACAAATTATATATATATATATATATATTTTACCATAATCATTTGTAACAAATAAATTATGTCAAACTAATTTTTTTAATCTTAATATAATATTCAGATATTATCTTAAAATTAAATTTTAAGAAAATTAATTAATCATAAATAATATCATTTACCAAATTAATGTTCAAAATACAAAATTAAACAAGTCTAAGGAAATTCGAAAATGTTAATCGGTATAATAAATTTCAAATGTGAACAAATAGAAAAGAAAAATTTTTAAAAAATAATAGGATTTGATTTTGATGATTGTGGTGGAAGCCACTGGAGACCATTTTAATATAACACGAGAGACGTGAAATGAGAATATAAAGGTGAGAGATTTGAGTTTGAGAGAAAAGTCGAGATTTGATTCAACATAGAAATAGCAAAATACTCTATTCATAAAATTATGTTTAGAATAAATTATAGCATTTTTTTTTATTAAATACTTATATATATGTATGTATAACACAAAAAAAAAATTAAAAATAAAAAAAAAATGCGGTGCCTCAATGGACGGTGATACCAAACGAATTTGGGCCTACGATGTCTAGCGAGCAAGAAACAACATGCTCGTAACATGACATTGAATTGGTGTTAGAATTCAAGTCCAAATAAATTAAAGGATAGACAATTGAATGAATATTGGTAGCAATGCAGTCCACGTGCATGTGAGTGACTGACGACTGACGACTGACGACTGACGTAACATTATAATTGTTGTTGGTTGTCACATCACCGGCACAAAAAAGGCACATGTTAAAACGTAGGACTTTTAACGACAATATGTACTAAAGCGACTTATCCTATCTTGTGCACCACCCACTTCGGTCCAAATTTTTTATCAAAGTAAACGGGTACGTATGGGTATGGGTCTGGGTATGAGTTGTACGCTAGCGAATTTGGTACATGTTTTCACAATCACTGAAAGGATGTGGTCCTCAAATGAATTGAATCGTATAGGTATGAACAACAACAACAACACCACCACCACCACCACCCCCAACCCCTCTCATTCTTCCCAAAAGAAGTTTTTTTCACATTTAAATTATTGCAAAATAAAAAAAAAATAAAAAAGTGGCTAGTGGTGGGCCAAGTTCGAGAACGAGTAGTAGATTGAATTCCACAGAGATTCTCTTCTTCCAATTGGAAGAACCTGTTAACCACGCAACTGCAACAACAATACTAATAGCTAGAGAGGCAGTTCGAGATGCAGCTAACTAGGAGTAGCGGGTTCAGTTGTTTTAAACCAGTCAAATGTCTCAGTCACAACATTCCTTCTAGGAGTAGGCAGGGTTGATTTTGAAGTTGATCTAGCACTCCTTAATCCTTATCCAAGTATATAACTTAACCCTCACTTTAAGTTTGAGTGGCTATTGCTTTGTAAGCTTTCGAACCACTTATACAGTCTCAGTTAATTAATAATGCCAGTGAACCAGCACAAATTGATCGACTTTCTTCCAGGATATATAGCTGGATTGAAAATACCTACCTCTATCTATCTGTGAAGTATAAAGCCCATCCCTCCATTCCATCCGCACGCCTGGAGTGAGATGATTTATGTCAAGTGTCGACCTTCCCAATCCTATTCGCTAGGTTCTTTGCTTTTGTTGCCTTTGATTTTTTTTTTTTTAATAAACAATTTTTTAGTCATAGTCTTTTATTAATTAATTTTTAATTACCTCCTATTTTAAACTATTATATCACTTATACATATATATATTTTTTTCACTCAATAGATCTTAATAACAATCTCACCTTCACCACCGCTGCCACCATACTTCACTTCACTTCTATTTTATTTTTATTATTTTAAGAAAAAAAAAATTAATACATCAATAACACAAATCAGTAACATTATATTACCATATAAATTTTAATTTAAACACAAGCAAATTAATTATTAAAAATAAATTAATTCCTCCTCCTTCGTAACCACCACTTTTTTTCTAATCAAACTTATTCACTCTTCCTCTTTATTTACTACTTTTTCTCTGACCGTACCTATCACTAGGTGTGGGTACAATCCGATTCAATTTATATTTTTTCAAATTCAGACCAGACTAAAAAGTTCAAATTTTTTACTTTTAAAATCGAAATCGGACTAAAAAAATATTAAACCGAATTGAAATCAAACTAAATATATTTCAAACCGACGCAAATTGCTTTATTTTTGACCAATTCAATATCAGTTTTGGATAAGTTCAATTCAATCTTTCAGTTTTTCTATTTTTTATTATTATTTTTTATAATCTTTACAAAATGACGTCATTTTGATGTTAAATATATATAAAACAACGTCATTTTAGTAATAAAATATATTAAAAAATGTTTTCGATCTGGTTCCAATTTTTTATGTCAATACTGAAACCAAATTGATAAAATCTATTTTCTAAAAATTAGAACTAAACTGAACCGAATAAAAATTAAAACTAAACCGAATCCATTAGTTTCAGTCCGGTTTAATTTGGTTTTTCAGGTTTTGAGTTTTCTTGTCCACCCTACCTACCACTACTGTTATCTCCATATCCGTCACTTGTTCCTTTCACACCTTACCTATCATTACCACTATTTTTATACTTACTACTTGTTTTTCTTATATTTTATTTATTATTTTTCTAATCATACCTACCACTACTATCTCTTCTCCCTTCAATGAAATTACAATTAAATCTAGTAACATCAACAGTTTTGGTGTGAGATGCCAAGACCCATCAAATTTAATCGCGAATTCTGAAAGACAAAAACAAGATGCATACATAAAAATTGGGGTATTAGGAACATTTTAATAATTGTTAAGTTAAAGGTTAGTCAAATAATGGTCAAG
Source organism: Azadirachta indica (assembly GCA_022749755.1). Classification (NCBI taxonomy): domain Eukaryota; kingdom Viridiplantae; phylum Streptophyta; class Magnoliopsida; order Sapindales; family Meliaceae; genus Azadirachta; species Azadirachta indica. The sequence goes on from CM040446.1 coordinate 18,020,970, forward strand.
AGTAGATAAGTGATATATGCATGAAATTTTCTATTTAAGCGATACAAATCTCAAATGTAGAGAAAAAAATATGATAATATCCCTTTTATTAAATTAATTCATGCAATGTAAATGGTGTTATCATTTATTCCTCATAAGGGATGTAATCAGTATATGTGGGAAGAGGTGCTTTTAGTATCAGCCTACCAATTACTGGAATGTTGCAGTCCGATCGGTTTAGGGTCCAAGAAACTGACAAGGACTACCACACACGATCATTCTAATTACACTACTCCAAGGAATATGGTATGGGTGCATTCAGTAATAGAAGGGGTATCTTGAGATTCGGTCAATGCTATTGCCAGTGCAAGGTTCAACGGGGGTGGATCTTAAAAATGTCACGAAACCCATGCAATGAAGCAAAAGGCATGCTAGAATAATTTGTACAAATACTTAATTAACAAAATTTCTTTACCGTCTTTATAAATACTTTTTCAAAATTAATTATAATGTTTTTCTAAAACAAATTAATTTATTAATTTTCAAAAATAATACCACGCATGTTTTTTTTTTTTTCTAAAAACATTATTTCAAAAACATCATTTTTATAGTTTCTAAAATTATTATTATAAAAACAAACAAATTAGTTAGGAATATGATGAGAATTTTCAATAGAGTAATATTACCCAAATTATTTTATAAATACAAAATTAGTGTTTGAGTAAAAATATAGAATAAATAATAATAATAAAAAAAAGGAGTATTATAATAGAAAGAAGTGTTGTGATTTGAATGAAGTGAGGCAGAGGGGACAGGGAATATGTAAAGTCGGTATCAAATGCGAGCTGTAAAGGATGGGGGGTGCGTGCGGTAGAACCTCACTGCCGAAATTGTGAAAACAACATTGACCCACTCTCCCAAGTCCTTTCACTTTCACAAATATGACCCTTATCCCCAACACAACACAACACAACACCACCCACAAGCAAGCTATGACAATCGAATAGTCTCTATCTATTTCTATTTTGTATTACGACAATTGCCTATTTGGCTTGCCTCATCCTATAATAATAGCAGAAGATTCATATATATATATATATATATATATATGACCACTTTTCTTTTCGTTAATAGTTCTCATGTTTTCTTCTTATTTGGAACGCAACTGCTTCTATTTTGTATTATAACTGAAGGGTTGTAAGTAATACAGTATATTTCTTTGAAATGTATAATACATCTCTAGAACCAAACCAAAAGTGGGGCTAGAGGGCCTTTAAAATCACACACAACCCTTCGGTAACTGAGTCAAAGACAGCTACAGAGCTTGTCTTTTTCTCCAACATGAGTCCAACACACGTGTGCCTGGTCTCTATTATGATTTCCTAACCACTTTCACCTTATATATTTCAAGCCTTCTCGTGGTTACATCTCTTTCCACTTTCGACATTGATTGATACTCTCTCTGCTTTTCCCTTTTTTTTCAAAGTTATCACATTAAAAAAAAAAACAGCAGCTAGCACATCTTTAGATATTTGTCAATTCCACCGTTTGCCAGTTGAGCAAAAAGTGTGTTAATTAAGGTTTTGACAAAACACATGAACTATATATAGATGTACTAATACAACAATTAAACTCAGCTTTAATACTTGATCCCTTGTCATTATTGTCTTCAAACCGTAGCACAAATTCCATATTATATGATGTGATAGTATAAGTAACATCACCTATTAGATTGTTATTCGATGGTGCGTATAATGGAATTATACAATGAATAGACGGTTGCTTTGATTGGTGAAAAGAAAAGGCAGGAGAGGAAATGCAGGTGGAGCCATAAGATGCAAGCTAGCTATAGCCTAGCTACAGGTTCTGCAACTTCAATGGCATAATAATAATGAAAGGTGAGGGGAAGAGCAGATGAGAAGGAGAGTGGTGTCTGTGATGGGGTAGAGATGGTGGTGGTTAAGGCCACATGTTCCCCATAAATGCTTGAGACAATGCTCAAAGGCCCTGTTTATAAAGACTCTCCATTTTGCTCGTACAGTTTTTTATGTCCCCCTTCTGTTGCTCTCATTGTCCCCTTTCTTTTTGTCCATCGTTCATGGATCTCACCCCCCCTAACTTCTTCCTGTACTCGTGGCCGCTTGTTGGCCTTTGCCTGCATCGCCATATAAGCCTCACCTTCCCTTCTTTTTAATTTTATATACATTCAGTAATGATCTAATCCACGATGTTGTTCGCTTTATAGTAACTTGTCCTGTCACGTAATGCTATATGATTAATTCACAATTTTAATTCTATTTACGAGATATCATAGAATCGCACTACATGTATAGGAAAATAGGTCTTTGAATTTATCTCCACTCTAAGAATTGTAAATCCCAATAAGTAATTTGTTTGGCGGATGAGAGACAGAGACCAAAGGGGTTGGCAAGGAAGGTAGCTGCCTATGATATAATAAGCACAACATCTCAACAGGATTAGATGAGCTCTGCAAATGTCTATTAATTCTTAGCTTATTGTTTTGACAGACTCGTGGCATTGGCACAGCCTAGCCTGGGAGCAAAATTATTGAGTTCCATGGTGTCCTATTTTCTTTCATTATGAGTTACCGTTTCTTCAAATAAATTTCATTTTAAAACACTTATCTCACTTACATATACATATGATAATCATCTAGTGAGCAATGCTGCTTATATTATAAAGAATCGCGTAACAAATACAGTTGTTTCATAAGACATTGCTCATAAACATCACTTTTCTCTCTCTCTATATATAATATTATCATATCTATTATACTTATTTTTCTTGACACATTTTTTTTTAAAAAAATAAATTGTTGGAAAACGACAGTTCCAGAGCACATCTCAACTTAGCTATCTAAATTTAATAAGTGAAAATAGTGCCTCTTCGCTTCCCAACTGAAGCTTTTTTATAAGGTACCATAACTGTTTTCTATAAGCTATTAATCTCAGGGTATGTTTGGGATCGAGGAGCTCTCACCTTTAATTTTAATTCACATCTCTTTGGAATTAGCATTATTATCACTTTCGTCATGGAAGAAATTGCCGGGGGCTGTGGTGGGGGGGGGGGGGGGGGGGGGGGGGGGGGTGGAGAAATTTGCATTTGCACAAATGGAGAGAAAACTTCGATCATGTCTAATTGATAATCTAATTAGCATACAAATCCTGGAATATCCAGCAGAAGATAGTAACGCGAAAATACAGAATAGGACAATAACTTGCATAAATCAAATTCTGATTCCTTTCATTAAACCTGGAAACATATTAAAAGTCATTTACTAATTTGTTCAATCATTCTAAATGGTTCCCAAGCTGGAACCTTTTTGCTGAAAAACCTTCCTACCACTTTCGAGTCCAATAACTTTATAGCTTCCTGAGATTTGATGCATCTGGGTGTCTTGTATTGGTTCACGGAAGATCCCTGAGATACACAAAGATCCATTAGTTCATCAAAAGTTCCATGTCTCACCACTCTTATCTCCAACGGCCCAATTGAATTGTCTTTTTTCCTGCATCTTCTGTACACATAATCCAGTGATTCTTCCACAGTGGAGCAGCATTCCTCCATTATTTCAGGATCAAGTTCTGGAAGATCATTGCTTCCTTTCATTTTAATCTCCCAAAATAATACATAGTGGCCTGGAATTGAGCAGGTATCAGCATAGCCAGTGTATTCTGTCAGGAGAAATCCAAGAGGCTCAATAAGAAATTTTGCTTCTGTCACTGCTTTTAATAAATCTTCTTCATTGGTTTTGTCTGTGTCAATGCTCAATACCACATTTCTCCTATGCACAAACCGAAATTGAGGAGCTTTGTTGTGAAAACCTGTTACCATAAGAATGTCTCCAACTCTGTATCTGTATAGGCCTGGCAACAAAAAGTTAAGCAGGAAAATGAGCAAGAACAAGAGATCTAGGTCCAGCAAGCTATATATGTATATATGCTACTGAAATGAAACTAACCTGTAAAAGTTGTGACAACGAGTTCATAGTAGTGACCAAGTTGCACACTCATGAGATCAACAGTTTGGACTATTTCCTCCATTTTATCCTCCTCCTGTCGGCTGCCATTGCAGTGGATTTCGTCAGTCGGTTCTCCACTGTTTTTCTCCGCAGGCAAGAACTCGAAGTAGGCCATATTTGGGAGGAGAGTGTAAGAGACATCAGAAGGTTTGCAGAGTGGTTTAAAATTGATTCCAAAGTAACATTCAGAAGAAGCATACATCGTTGAAACCAAAGGAAGCCCACCACTGTAGAATTCAAGTGTTGGAATATACTGGGCCATAGAACCTGTAACAATAACTTCAATGTACTTTGTTCTTGGCCAAAGTTTCTTAATTATCCCTTCCCATGATTTCCCACTACACTCATTCTCTATCAAATCCGCCAATTCTGTATTAGGCCTGTTAAGTATTAACGATACAGTATTTCGGCAACTGTGGTCAGTGATCCAGTCACTGATATGGCCAGTTCTTATGTTGCGGCATAATTCTTCCCAGTAATCTTCTAAAAACTTTATAGCACGCAGAAAGGCAGAGGCAAAAACAGCGCCGACTCTTAGTACCTCATCGCGCTGTACTAATCCACAGAGTAATTGGCAGTACATGCTCTGCTTGCTGTCAGGACACAAGATTGTCTCATCAGGACTTGTGTAAATGTTATACCTATTGAAGGGCCGGTTCCTGAAGTTACTGCTCTTGTAGTAGCTGGTTAGCACAGGCCTCGCCATCAAACCAGACGGAGTTCTGATTTCTGGTTTGACAAACAACAAATACATTGCTTTTCCTTGGTCCAAGCCATCCACATACCTGGAATTTACAATAGCAATGGAAAATCGGAAAATTGTTCGGAGTTACTGTTACATTCATTTTCAAAGCATTAGTTGAACTAATCAGGACAGAATTGAAGAGAGGTTTCTTACTTGTTCATAACTGGCACAAGCAGGTTATAAAAGAATGATTTCCTGTCCAAGTCTTCAGCAGTTGATGGCATCATCTTCGGCTGCCCTCCTGAAGTTCCAGAGCTGCAAGAAAGATGAATTCAATTATACTTCAATCAAGAATTCTAGAAAGAAATATGAGTAAGACAAACAAAATTTTGAACCTTGTGAGGAGCTCAGTAATTGGTTGCGCTGAAATGATCTCCGATGGCTCTCCATTTGCAATTCTCTCAATATAAGGTCTGATATCTTCGTAATTCACAACAGGAACATTCTTCTTGAAATTTTCCTCATCAAACTGGCCTTTCAGAAACTCTCCAAGGTATTCTGTCTTGGCATTTCGACTCAGTATTTCCTTCAGTACCTGCTGTTGTATCTGGTGTGCATTTGCTGTCAGCTCCTCCAAGAGCTTCATTCCAGCTTCATTAACATTTGGATCATAATCTGGTAACATCCTTGCCAATATCAACAACGAAATGTATGCTCTGAAAAATGTTATTGGTAGCTCTACAACACTTTATAAAACAGCAGCCTCTCTTTCTGTTTGATTAAATTATAAAGAAGCAACAGCAAAAACAACAAAGAGAATGATCAGAAAGCAGAAGAAGGAAAACTACAGCAACAGCAGCAGTACAATTTATGTGGTCCGCACTCATATTTGAAAGTCCCCTCTGTCTCTCTTTCTCTCTCTCTCTCTCTCTCTCTCTCTCTCTCTCTCAACTAGAATGTGTTTCAGCTTAGCCAGCTGCTGCTGAAATATTGTGAGGGCAAATGATTAAATAACAAAATGTGAAGGGGATTTTAGGAAATACTGTATGTAAATAAGATTCTTACTACAATAATAACTTTTTAGTGCAATTCTCCAAGTTTTTTTGGCTTCACAATCTAAATTCTTTATTATGTTTTAAAATGGATTAGAGATACCAAATGACATAATAAATGAGGTGACATTCATATTACGATAAAATAACTATATTATAAATTTAGAACGTATAAAGGTAAAAAATTTAAGATAAGTAACGAGGATGAGCATCATAGAACTGGTTGTATGTTAGTGTTACCGAGTAAATATAAATAAAAAGAAGGAAATGCAAGGGAAGAAGAGGTTATGGAGGACCTACACACATGGAGTTGTCTGGTAAGCTGTGAATAGATGCGGCTATAACTATTACTGGTCAATACTACCTAGGGGCTAGGCTACAAGTCCCTATTTTTCCCCATCAGCCTCTTGTTATTAAAATGAATATTTAAACTAATTTTCTTGTGGAATTTCAAAGCCAATCACAAGCTTTGGTTTATACGAGGCATTTAAGTATTCAGTCATTAATGCAAGCTGTTGTAAGTGTACTGAGAATTGGAATTATTTAAGATTAAGCAAATGGAAACAGAAACAAAAAATAATGAAAATTAATGATTAAAAAGCAGAAAGTCATGAAAGATTTCCCAGTACCCATGAAGATAGAAAAGGACAATATTGCAATCATAGCAAGCTTGCTTTACAGCCCCTGTGGCTCCTAAGATTAAGAGATGGCCTTAATTAATTGTTTGCTTGTGAGTTATGATTAATTTTAGAAAAGGGGTAATAAAATTTAAATTCTTTAATTTTTATGTATTCATTTGTATTAAATACGTCCCCAATTCTTCTTAAAATCACTCAAATATTTCTCCGGTGTTAAATCATATGTTTTAATAACAATGGTCAAAACTCATTATTATAAGGATAATGTGATCAATAAGGATTAGAAAATTGTTATATTCATGTTAAAATTTGTAAATATTGACAAATTTTTACTATCACACAACATAATTAATTTTTATTGACTACTCATTTATTTATAACAATACTGGTATAAAATCTCTCAATCTCAAACCATCTTTGATCATCTTGATATTTGAAGTTCAAGTATAATAAACACATATATAAAATGTGAATTTAATGAGATGAAATAAGATGAAGACGTTAGGAAATACGACAAGAACAAAATTCAAAATAATTGATTTAAGATATATACATAAGATTTTATGAAGATTTAGGTGATATATGAAAATATGAATAAAAAAGACCGAAGATTACCTGTACTATGAAGATACTTATGAGATTAATAAAAGTGGGTTGAGTCACAATTTAAAGTAAATTATAATGTGGTTACAAGCAAGTAAGATGACAATCTTTTTTTGATTCCTTGGTGACAAAAGATTGTCTGCTATATTGCAATATGCAAGTTCCACCACCAAGCATGTTTTAAGACCCACACAAAAGACTTTTAAGTTGTCTCTAAAGAAAATGAAATCTTTTTCCTCTTTGTTCAAATCATTTTCTCATTCTTAATCTAATAATAGGTCTAGGAGGACTAAGAGGCCAGCCTCTTCAAAGCTCCCAATAATATCATAATTAATTAATTAATTAATTAATTAATTAATTTAATAGATTTTTGAAATCATAATTAGGAGGATATGAATTAACTAATTACATTATGCTTGCTTGAAATTGTACGAGGACAGTAATTTTCACTTTAATTATTGTTGTACTTGAGGCCTTAAAAAGTATGTAGAACAATAAATTGAATATAGACAAAAAATGTCAAATTAAAGCTAGAGAATAATGATAAGTTTTTTCAAAGATCTTTTTATCTGAAATCATTAAAAAATTATGATTGAAATGGAAATTGGCCAAATGCAATGCCTGGGTGGTAAGGGCACACGCCCTGCGTTCGAGTTCTGCTTAAATAAAGCAGGACTCCTCTCCTACTGTGTTAAAAGATTATTCTACACAAATTGTAAGTTGCTTCGCACTTTTGTGTGTCTAGGTTTTTAAACAAAATTATAATAATTACATCTAAATTCCCAACAATCAATTAAATAATGCTGCATGCAACTAATTTAATTTAATTTAATTTAATTTTTTGTTGGGATTGGAACCAAATACTCTCTGGTTTCACAACTAAAATTTGAAGAAAACAAAAAAGTGCTTTGCTTTGCAATTTAGATTTTGACCCACTTGCAAGCAATTGCCAATTTAAGTAAAGGGTGGTCATACTATCATATATTTCAATATAATTGTTATGATTAAAATAAATTAACCCACCAGATCCTGGAAGTAAAATAATGAAATCAAGGTGGCTAAGCTGACTAGCAATATTGCAACCACAGCAAAACTTAAAAGCCAAAACCATGGAAGTCACATCCATCAAAATATACAGCTAGCTAAGCTTCACCCATTTCCCCATAAGATCCAAAACACCTTTTTATCTCTTTTATACAACGTTGGAAACCCTACACTACACTCCCAACAAATGTATATATTTGTAGCATTAAAAGTAGTAATATGCAACAACATATCTTTCAATAATTTTGGTATCGAAACTTATAACAACATAAAAAATATATTATATATATCGCCAACTTTTAAAGTGATGACATTAACATGGGATCCTCTATTCTGTTATGCATACATGCATAGTTATATACATACGTCAATGCAAGATCTTAATTTTTTTTTTTTTTACACAATTTTAAAATTTACGAAGCAATAATTATAGAGAGAGAGAGAGAGAGAGAGAGAGAACTTGGGAGTGAGTCAAAGGAGGCCAAAATTGTAATGCAAGGAAAGAAGAAAAGAAGGGTTTGCAATAGACAGTTTATTACTTCAGAAATGAATCCAAAATTGGAAAAAGAGTTGTTCATTTGGTGAAGAAATGCCCACGTCGCCACATAGAAATTAAGACACCATCACCCAAAAAAAAAAAAAAAAAATGGGCTGGCATTTTCATTTGCACTCTTTCCAATTAATAAATTGATTCACTAGAGTTTTCACATTCTTACGGCTAACGTGGATTCTTCGATTCTCTTTAATCCAACACTTCTTTTAATCTTACTCTAAACTATTTACAAATATATATATATATATATATACATATACATATTGTTACCTTTAAGACTAAATACTTGATTCTTTATAGTCCATAAGTTTTTTCTATGGGTAATAATTGGGTCCTTGCATGCGTTTTTATGATTTCTCAATGAAGAGTATAATTATTCTGTTTATATCAAATAGATTTCTTACCCAAGAAATTTCAACTCTATAAAAATAATAATTTGATCATTTCATTAAGGATCGGCAATTTATGTAATAAAAATAAACAGTTTTTTTTGATAAAATATAAAAAAAACCATTAATATTAAAAATACTAACTCTATTATATTATTGTCACATAATTTATTCTTTTATTTTTTTGAAAAGAGAAAATGTCTATTACCCCCTAAATTTTGAGTTAAACCCCATTACCCCTCTATATTTTTTCTATTAACTTATCACTCTTCTGACTCTTATTTGTTTTTTAAGTTTTGCCCATCAGTTCAATTGATTTACCAAATAATAAAATCAAAAATATTTTAAATAATAAAGGGCAAAATTAGAACTCAATAGGGTGATGAGTATTAAAAAAAATATAGAGGAGTAATAAAATATTAATTCAAAAATCATGGGGAAATCGGACATTCTCGCTTTTGAAAAGGTAAGACAAGTTGTGCTAATAAACATTATTACATCAGTTTTTAAGTATAAATTTGTATAAGAGTTTATATGTATAATAATATTCTCTTTCTAAAATTCAATTACTTAGAAACAAATAAAAAGAAACCAAGATAAAGAAAATGAGTGGGAGGTATTAAAATCTCACATGGCTTATTTGCAAAAGGATTGTTAAACAAAAGGTTTTAGATAGGATAGACGTTCTAAGTCATATATATATATATATATATATATATATTGTCATGTATATTTAATTTTAAATTAATTAACCATTAAAAGTGATTATAACAATAAGAGAAAATTCAATATTATATTGTGAATTTATTATATGATCTTTTTTATTAAGATTATTTTATTAAATATTTAGTAAACACTCCTTTTTTATTTATCAATAAATTTCACCGTTGATTATCTCACTTATCCTATATAATATAAATTTCATTCTATAACGGTTATATAAATTAAAAGTTACAATAGTTAATTTTATTATTAAAGAAATATTTTATAAAAAAAGAAGAAAATAGGGCAGATCTCTTGTAGTGCCGATGCATTAAATTGAGGGGCGTAAGCCACATGAAGAAGAAGATAATTAATTGAGGTAATTAGACCTGGCCATCATGTAAGCACCGATCCCTATTAATATATATATATATTTTTTAATTTTTTGTTAAAAAGAGGTGTTTTGGTAAGCACATTCAAGAGAAAAGTATTAGTATGGTAAAATAATAATTAAGACATACATATCGGGATTTGCTAGATTTTGTTTCAGGGTTGTTCATGTTCTAAGAAAAAAACAAAATAGGATGCTTGTGGAGACATAATGGCCTTGAATTTTGCAGAGGAAGAGGAGCAAAACAAGGGCCACCGTTGTGCTTCCCTCTCTTTCAATCTATAATTTATAGATCATTGACTTACTAATTATCATTATTTTATGTCGATTTGGGGTGTTTAACAGTCTTTTGTTTAGTTACATATCAGCAAACAAACATTAGATTGCAGAGCCTGTAACACAACACTTCGATTCAAATTAAGAAAACAAGTTCCTTGTTTAGATTTAAGTCAACAATATCTACTTTGATTGTGAATTGGACTCTTACAATTAAGAGCGTTTGTGATGATCATTTCTTGTAGGCATGTACCTAAGAGAAGGCAAGCTGCTAAGACTATTAAAGTAATCAACAACCTGCAATTCCTAATTTCAAACACAATCGGGAGACTGAGAAACCATATATATCATTTATTATTAGAAGCTATTACGAGTAATAGAACTACCTCCTTCGTTAATTAAAGGAAAAGAACTTGCAAATGAATGAGAATTCATTAGCTTAAGTTATATTTGTGTCCAACACGTAATGGCAAACAACTTAGATATTGGTGTAAATGAGATCAAATCCCCAGCAATGAAGGGTTGCAATTCAAAATTATGCCAATATAAACAACCCTAGTCTTCCTTTCTAAGAGGAATAAACAAAGTATTATGTCAAATTAAAAAAATTAAAAGCATTTTTTAAGGCCCAAAAAGTGCTTTCTAAGGCGTGTGGGAGAGAAAATCGCTTTCGCAATTTTAAAAACATTACGAGTACTTTATAAACTGTTGAAAACTTCATAGGATATAACCTTCGTATTTATGTCGCCAAAATATAGAAAGTGACAAGCAGGTCATGCAGGCAATTCATTTCAATAGAATTTAATGAATACTAATAGAAGCATACAACTAACAATTATCATGCATAATAACAAGGATACTGCTACTTGTAAGTTCATCTATACAAACTAATGTGACAATATTATGTGAACCACATATCTTATATTTCATAAGAGTAAAAAAATTCACAAATACAGAAGAAAATAAATTATATAGAACATGTGATGGCAATATAATTTTGCTACATTAGTTTCTATCCCTTATTTTATTATTACCACAAAATGGTAATAACCAAATTTTAGAAACTTTCCTCAATGTAAAGACATATACTGAACTTGCACTCGTATTAAAGCTTGAAAAAATGAAATTATATACATTCATCAATAGGTATATAGTTGTTTTAAGAACAGAACAACCTAGAAAACAAGTAGCCATGGCAACCTTGTACCGTATCAAGCAGTGGAGAAGTCTGGCAAGCTTCCTCCACTGTACGATCCATCCATTTCTTAGACAGAGATTCTGCAACAGGAGCAATCTGATGTTGCAATACAGCTGCACTAAGCGGCCCGACTAAATTCAACCTTGTTGCAGCAGAGATAACATCTCTACCTGTAATAAACATATAAGCTCTCTGAGAAGTTCCACTATGAAATCCAAGAAGTCCACAAATAATCCCAAAAACAGGAGCATGGTGAAATGCAACACTTCCAGACTTTAGAGAGATTTCCCGCATCTTTTTGAGAGATGGAACCTCTGCAAACACTGAGGCAGCCACTCTCATAAGTGCTGAACCTTGTGCCATTGATGTCTTTCGACTCACTTCATTAGTTAAAGTGGCATCTAACGTTCTGTCAAGTTTATGCCAGGTTTCTAAATCTGGACTCATAGTTGCCGTGCATACAAAAGGAAGGACTAAGCTCCCTGTATTCTCTAAGATATGAATCACATAAGTCTGAAGATCTTCAGGAGATGAAATTATGCGTGCTTGAATTGCTGCCTCAAGACCAAATGAATGTGCAAATCCACCTGTAGGGAGAATGGAATCAAGGAGTTGCCACTCGCTCCACTGTAAAGGTAATTCTGTAGATGTGTGCCATTTTTTTCCATCACTTACTTTCACCTGGTCATCCTCCATTGATTAAATGCAGACCTAAGTCATTAACAATAGACGAGTATATGCAATTGTCTTAATGAAAACAAACAAAATGTTAATGCATCTTAAACCATAAATTAGATTGTTACACTTATGCAAAATTCTCTTTGATATCTGTTGTTCCACAAAATAACAAGGTTTGACAGGCCTAAGCATCGGCTTCAACAAACATACAGCATATCAAACAAGTTCATTTCACAAGACAAAAGAGAATCGTATTGACTTCAAAGAATTTTAAAGGAATACATATATTAAAGCAAAAGGGAACAAGGCTTTGGAACTTGAAGTTAGGGAGATTGTGACACTTAGGCAAAAATCTATAGTCTAAGCATTCAGGAGTCTAATTAACCAGACAATTTGCAATAACTAGGCATATCAGCATTACATTTATCCCACTCAATTCAAACCTCATGTCAGGGACCTTACAATTTAAGGTAATTTCATGTCATGTCATGGCATGGCAAAAAGTAACAGCAAAACGTTTGACATAAAGATAAGTTGCAACTTTCTTGCCCCATGTTTGGCAACTGAAGGACTGTAATCGTGTGAGTTCTTTAACCTGGATTTTATCCAACATCAATTCAGGTTTGTAGTGAAATATGCTCCAGTGTAACCATTTTGGATAGAGATCTTAACTATCGGTCTACTGAAACAGGGTAAAAGAAAAGTTGTTACGTTAAGGGGAAATCTCTACAAAGGTCACACTCTGCAGCTCGCAAGGAAACTCAAACAGTTGTTGGAAACTCAAAATATTTTAATACAGAGAATCAAAGCCATGAAACTTAAACAACCAAAAGCACCACTTCACAAAGATCCTATTATTCTTGTAACGAGGCAAATGAAATGTTATTCTATGAAGGGGATTTGGTTTTGTAAATGAAAGCCTTTTACCGTTAAAACCCATAAATATATAAAGGATTTTCAGAAATTTAATTATTGAAAGATTATAATTTAATTATTACCATGCAACGTACCCATCCCACCCTAAGCACAAATAGGAATTAAAATAATCCACTTCAAATAGTGAAGGGCATTCAATCTCTTAACTTCTTGTTTCCATTGCAAGAGGTTTAAACAACTAGACTATGATATCATAGAGAGAGAATTATTTTATTGGACCAATGTTGTGAATAGTAAATGATGATCCATGTTTCAGTAACGCTTAGGGACCTTGAAATTAATAGTTATAGAGCATGAAGTAGCAAATTTAGAATTAAATTTTTTAAAGAAAATATTTTAGTAGGTAAACTACTAAAAATGCCTGAATATTAACTCAGTTAAACTGGCAAAATGAACTTTTAAGATCAAACTCAAACCCAACGCCATTGTCTAATGATTTTAGAAAATAACCAATCAACAACCCAACACGATAAAAAAAAAACTAGAATGGTTGCCATTTTTATCGTTCCAGTTCATGTAGTTTTAATGGGTTATATCCCTAGCTTACAACTGTATTGACAACAATTAATCTAACTAAAACTCGATCAAAATAAAACAGCTGAGTCTAAGCATGCTCTAGTATAGCTTTGAAATCCCTTCTTACCTCTGATATATTAAGTTAGATGGCGGGACTATAACACAGCGGCCGTATACTTGCGTTTGGACCGTTGTGTAATTCAACTGTCAATAAAATGGGGATGGGACATGACTTCTTTCGGAAGCCCTACTTTCCGTAGGTGTATTATACAGCAGGCTGTATGGTAGCATTACTCTTTATCTTATAAAATTGATTAATATTTGGCTATTTTCCCATGTAAGGGCAATTCAGTCTTTCAACAAATTCGATAAAGATATTTATTTCCCTTCCCTTCCACTTAATTGAATCAAGTAATGCTAAGCTCTGTTTCTATCAATGCAGCATCAAAATCAAATGTAAACAGATTAAACTTACTATGAATTTCCTATAGCTTATTAAAAAAATAAAAAAATAAAATTGACCTTCGTTCAAACGCCGACGGTGGCCGGAGAACCGAAGATCACTGATGAACGACGACGGTCAACGGAGGAAAGAAACAACATATATGTAATATTTTATTCTCCATAACACCAGAAAAAACTAAAAATAATAACCAAACTACCTAACTTACCTAACTTAACAGCTTCTAGAGGGCCGACGGCGACCCAAAAAACACCGCTGCGGCAGACCTGCTGGCGAGACGGAGAGGAGTCGGGCTAGATTCAGACGCGGTGGTGAGCCGGCTGTGACGAGAATAGCGTTGGGTTTTCCTTCTTTTGTTTTCAGGGAAACTACTCAAAATAGCCATGTTTTTTATTGGATTTATTATCACTCTTCAATAATTTATGCATTAAATTAGCCTAAGACCAATAATTGGACAAAAATATCCTTCAACTAACCTTCATACACAAAACATAAAATTTCCTTCTTTTTACACTCCGAAAAACCCTAAATCTCCCAAATCACCCCACCCAAAGATTTCTCCAAATTGTTGAACCCTATATCGACAAATTAAAATGGTAAATTGGTTGTAATTGGAGGTAGTGACAGTCAACAGTGAGAATGATGGTGATTGTAAGTTTATTTGTGCCTCTTTCTTATTTTCTTAACCAATTTTTTTAGGTATTCATCATTCTTAGAGCTTGTATTGTTTGATTGGACTGTTATAATTGATTTTTGAATCATAATACCCATGATTTTCAAGGCGAAAGTTGGGTTTGAAATTGAAAATGAATTGGGTATTTTTTGAGCACATAGGCCTTACTCGATTTTTTTTGTCGAGTAAAATGAAACTATACTAGATTTTGGGTATTTTTCGAGCGCGCATGCCTTACTTGATATTTGTTGTTGAGTAAAGCAAAACCATATTCCACTTCTTTGTTGAGTATAATTTTGCCTTACTCGACGTAAGAGCCAAAATGCATAATTTTGAAACTTAATATTTAACTTTGATGTAAAATGCAAAACTTATAACTGCTTTTGGCAGGCAATATGGAAGAGATAAACTTGGGTTCCTTTAATTTATGTTCTATTGGAGTAAATATTTATACAAATTACTCATTTTACTCATGAACAGGGGTAGATAATGAAATCACACTATGGGTTATGTCGTTGA
Source organism: Azadirachta indica (assembly GCA_022749755.1). NCBI lineage: Eukaryota > Viridiplantae > Streptophyta > Magnoliopsida > Sapindales > Meliaceae > Azadirachta > Azadirachta indica. Next base: position 18,036,307 of record CM040446.1, read on the forward strand.
ATGGTGTTGAAACATACATTGATAGAAGGGCATGATTTTTTAGTACCATATATGTAATTTTGACATTGAATAGTATTAATTTTCAACCATATAATGGAAATAATGAAATGAGTAACTTTGATCATATTTAGTGTAAGTAATCAATTGGGCCATTAACTTTAGTCATATACGATATCAAATATGTTTTTTAATAAATTCAAACATTTACCTCTTAAGGGCTGGAAATCTAAAATTTAAAAGTTTTACCTCTTAATAATGCATGAAGTGAAAGTTTAAAAAAAAAAAAGGCATTTTTTTGGCCCTTTGTACGCGCTCTCAACAACGCCTTATTTATTGTGTGCTTCAAACTCTTTTCATTGTCGAATATTCTAGAAACTTGGGCATTCTTGTCAAACACTTAATTTTAAAGAGCTCACAAGAATAACTTTGTCAAGTATTTTAGAAATTTTATAAATTTTGTCAAGCTCAGTTTGATTTTTGGGTGCTCGACAGTAAGCTATTTGTCGAGCACGGCTAAGGTGGGCCAAAACACACTTTCATAGTTTTGCTCGATAATATTTATCAAGCATTCGAAAATTATTTCAATATTAAATATTTCAGAAATTATGTCAATTTTGTCGAGTATAGATTTATTTTTGAGCGCTCAAAAATAGACATTTTGTCGAGTGCAAGTAAAGTTCGCCAAAACCTTCTTTATAGTTTTGCTAGATAAGGTAGTGTTTATCGAACACTCAACATCCATCTTATTATCGAGTATTTCAAAAACTTGATTAATTTTGTCGAGCAAGACTTGATTTTTAAGTGCTCGAAAATAGAGAATTTGTTGAGTGTGATTATAAGGAACCAATTCTTGATGAAGAAACGAATTGGGAATTCGAGATTCAATAATGTGGGGAAATCTTTTGAATCGGGTAATTTGGGAGATTTAGGGTTTTTCAAATTATGAAAAGAGGAAAATTTTTTGTTTTGTGTATAAAGCCTAATTGAAGGGTATTTTTGTCTAATTTTTTAATTTTAGACTAGTTTAGTCACAAATTATGAAAGAGGCTATTGTGTTAAACTCATTCAAAAACATGGCTATTTTGGGTAATTTTCCTTGTTTTCATTCTTTGGATTACACGTGGGGAGGAGTATTGCATTATCATACAACCGCCTGCAGATGGCTTCCACGTATGTATTCAAACAATTTTCTATCCTTTTTTTTTATTTTATATTGTGTCTTTGGCTATTCTATTTTAGAATATTTTATTATGTCATTTTATTTTTTTCGGATCGACTAAAAATACATAGTTTTAGGGATTGTCAATTTACTTTATAATTAATATTATATATATACATATATTGTATACATTTTTCTTATATTACATATTTCACTTTCGAGAGTTTCAAATCTTGTCTTTGATGTTTCCAAATTTTATATTTCTTAAAAGAAAACGGTTGTAACAAAATATCCAAGTCTTTATTTTTTACATCATTTTAAATTTTTTTTCTTCTCCTTCATGATAAGCCAAACTTTGTGAGTAGGACGATAACAATCCTTAATTAGTCTATAATTTGGATCTAGATTGAGAGTAATCTTCATGTGCTAAACTTTTTTATCTTAAATAATGTGTGAATGGTATATTTTTATAATTTTTAAAATCATTTATTATGTCGACCTACTACCTACTTGTTAAATATCACATTATTTAAAACATGTAACATTACTCTTTAAGTTAAGTTTAGTTCATATCATGTTTGGATTTATTATAAATTATTTTGGATTCTAATTTTGTATAATGTATACTCTTAAATAAAAATAAAAAAAATATAGATTCTCATGACATAATTACAATATGTAGTAATAAGTGTCGGGTTGTATATATTGATAAAACTTAAAATATCAAATCTAATTTTATTTATTAAACAAAATAAGATTTTTAATATGCAGACGATGATAGTAACTTGAGAATTTATATATTTAACAATTTTTTTTTTAGAAAATGAATAATGATACTCTCGCCCCTTCAAACTCCTTTTGAACCTTATTTTCTTTATTTATAATTTTAATGTAAATTGAAATTAAATAAAAAGTATATTTAATTAAATTCACATTGTTTAATTCATGTTAACACTCTTCATATTCTATTTTTGATAATTTATTACTTCTATTAATTTTTAACTTTTATTTATCATAAAAAAATTTTTATTTTCAAATTTTAAATTAAATTTTTTATTTTTAAACAAACTCATAAAATTTTAAGTTAATAAAAAATAATTATAAGAGAGCATAAATTTTTAAAAAAATTAATTATGATTTAGAATTGAGTTGAAATTTATCTATTATAAATTAATTGAGCATACCTTAAACAAAAAATTTAATTAATTATTTTTTGTCAAAAAAATTTGGGAACATGAAATCAGATAATTAAGTTTTTTTTTTTAATAAAATGAGGTGTTATAAGAAATTTTGTATTGTTTTAATATATTCCTAAAAAGGACCAAAAAAAAATGTGTAATTGTATTTTCCTTTGCGCCGAGTTTGGCGTCTCCGGCAAATTTTGCAGTCCAACTCACCAAAGGCTTATAAGGTGTTGAGCTTGCTGTCTTGTTTGTGATTCTTTCTGGTCCATATTTGTACTTTCTTCAATGTCTATGGATTAAGGATGCTGGAATTAAACCTGAAAATGTTTACATATATATATATATATATATTTTGGGTTTGTTGTCTCCAAAGAAGCAGAGGAATAACGTTAGCAATTCTCGGTTTTAGAAGGCTAAAGCTCTAAAATTTACGGGATTGTCTACGAGAATGTGCGTTGACAAAAATACTTACAGACATCTCGTCATCCTGATAATGAAGTTTCTTGATGAAGAGAACTTCAAAGAAAGTCTGCAAGCGTACGGTCACTTTCATTTTATATATATATATATATATATATATATATATATAAGCTTTTATTCTTTTAAACCGTTGCGATTTTTGCTTCTCTTTGACATATATGAAACCATTTTCCACTCTTGCGTTGCCTTCAAATAATAACCACTTAATCAGCATTTTGAGGTAGTTTCCTTGGCTTTTGTGAGCAAAATTTGCTTATATAAATGTTTGAAATTCATGTTTATTCAACTGTTTCTTCATTCTGGACGGAGCAAGAATCAATGTTACTTGTTATTGTGAGTTAATGAGTTGCTAAATGTTATCAAACAACTTCTACTACTTTTAGAAGCAAATTTTTACATGGGTTTGGCTCTTCCAAAGCTAGAAAAAGTTCTCCAAAATGTAAATTGAAATCAAATATCTTTTCAAAATTTTATGTCCTGATTTGTTTGTGTGCTTCCACTGTTTTTTATGAAGATTGAAGCAAGAGTCCAAGATTTTCTTCAACATTAATCATTTTGAGCAAACCATAATCAATGGTGAATGGGAAATTGCAGACAAGTATCTTTCAGCATTCACTAAGCTGTATGATAATAGGTACTCAAGGAAGTTGTTCTTTGAGCTGCGAAAGCAAAAATATTATGATGCATTGTGCAGGTATAAGTTTTAGATATGTTATATAGCAGTTGTCATCTTTCTGGTTGTCAATATGCAAGCCTGTTTTGTCCCCCAGGACAAATGAAACCAATAAGTTAATTTAGATAATCTGAGTGTCAGGCTGGTGTGGGTTGATGCAATGGAATTTCTTGATTCCATTAGGCTGTAAGTTTTAATGTTTTCTTGTCCTACACTTGGTGGTAGATAATTTAAGATAAAATTTTTAAGATAAAATAAAGATGATTGAATCATACAATGCAATTTTCTTTATTGAAAAATTTTCTTTCCTGTAATTGAAGTTACTAGTGCAGTGTCGTTTTGAATGTTTATCCAGTTTACACAGATTGATAAGATGGAAAATGAGATAATGCTTTTTGCAACAACCTAGTCATTGTGTTTTGTTTTTGCTTCCTCATTGTGTTTTGGGTTGTTTGTTTGCAGGAATGACCGAACTGAGGCTGTTAGCATTTTCTTGAAGGATTTGAAAGTGTTCTCTGTTCTCCCTAATATATTTGTTGGTGAATTAGCTGAGCTTTCTGATTTGAAGGATTTAAGGCATGATTAAATTTTTCCAAACATATTAACTATGACAGATACATATTTGAAATTTAAACGTTAAAAAAAAATAATAAATATGCAGGGAAAATGAGCAATTATCCCGTTATAAGAACACCACATCTGCAAGGGCTAAATTGCTTGATGTTCTCAAAATATTGGTCAAGAGAAGTCGTGTATTGCAAGATAAACTTGTGTTTACTAGACTGAATAAATCAGCACTCTTGTCCCTAATCAGTCTCATTTGTCCTAGTTTTGAAAAGGAAAATAGAAGTCTAAAGGTAAATCAATTGTTCTTTCCATCTTTTACAGAAGAATTGAATTTGATCATTTGTTATATCTATCTTTTACAGAGGAATTTAATTTTTTAACCCAAATTTTGCAACAAAAGGGGATGCGTTTGCTATTCTTTTCTTTGTATTGACTTTTGAAGTCCTTTGAATCTCATATGTAAATGGTTTTTCTGCAGGAAGTACTTATTTACTTGATACTTCAGTTTCTTGATGAAGAAGAATTCAAGGAAACACTTCATAGGTACTCTTTGTTGCCCCATTCTTTGGTCTTTTGGTTTCTTCAATCACCTTCGTTATTTGATTTTAGCTTCTGTTGGTGAAGATTGGAGCAAGAATCAAAGGTCTTCTTTAATATGAATTATTTTGGTGAGCATGTGGCTAATGGGGAGTGGAATAAGGCAGAGAAATACCTCTCAGCATTCACCAAGATCAACGATAATTTGTACTCGGTAAAAATGTTCTCCAAGATGCGAAGGCTTGCCCTCAGGTAGGTGTAAGTTTCTTCCTTTGGATATATGAATCACGGAGATATTTTGGATATATGAATCCATTTTCTATCTCACACATGTACATTAAGCCTTTTACTCCCAAAAGAACATCCCTAAACATTTGCTGCTAGTGTACAATTGCTTGAAATAAAATAAGGCGAGTCTTATTTTGCAATAACAATATGATCCTTTCCGAAATTACTCCTAAATATAATGAAAATTTTACATGCAGGCATGGTAAACTTTCATCTAAGCATCCTGCAAAGGATTATTTACAAGCCACTCTCAAAGTGCTAGCGGAGAAAAATCCTATTTTGCAAGACAAACTAAACTTTCCCAGCATGGATAAATCAAGACTCTTAAATATAATTAAGCTGATGTAAGTCAAGCAAAAACTTTAGTGGATGCTAATTTAACGAAAATTGCAATCTTTGTTATTTAATCAAATTGCAATTCTCAATATGCTGCAGGATGAACTGGTGGGTTCCTTATTCTGCAAATATTGTGCCTGAGGCTAATAAGCAGACCATCTCACTGAAAGATATTCCCACTGTACCATGCATTTTTCATTCCTGTCAGGAAGGAGGATTCTTACCATCACCAAGTGTTGATAAAGTACTGAATTATAAAATGGCATAAATCTTTTCATCCTTTTGGGTAGGAGCTTTATCCTCTTGGTTCAACTCAGGCTACTCACATTATTATAATCAGAAAGAATTTAAAACTTCCTCGGAAGGCCATCTGATGCAGACCTCCCTCGTTTTCAAATAGAAAATAGCTTCTAGGAAACACAATCATGAAATGAAGATACTTAAACCTATGTCCACATTTGCATTAGGGAGAGATTGTATTTTTGTCTTAAAATTCTCAGTTCAATGATAGTAGATCAGCTGTACTTTTTCTTGAATACTATGTCATAATAGTTCATTTTCTGCATTATATGGGTTCTCTTCCAATTTATGTATTCTCTCCATGACGTGATGTTACAAATGAAATGGTGCAATTATTGTTATTGTGAATGCTAACTTTGAAAGTTATCTTACTGCTATGTGCTTTTGTCGGGTCAAGCCATGTGAACAATCAAGTTAGTATCATATTGATTGTTCCTTTATATAATGCAAGTACGATTGGTTTTTTTCCTGTTTTTGTATGCAGTTTGTATACTGTTCGCTTCCTGATTTCATCTTATACTTGATTGTTTTCTGTCTTACAGGATATTAGTAATCATTTTTGGTGATGGAAGATGGTCAAACCACTTTGGTGTTTCTGCCATTGATGGAACTCCTTGGACCCTATTTTTTGCATTATCAAAGGACTCTCTTCAGCTCTCATTTGACATTTGCTGATAGATTTTGCTCTCTTATTTTGGTTTGATTTCCTTTTGGCAAATTATAATGCAAATATATTAGAGTTACCTTCGTATATTACCTTTAGCCCCATATTTGTTCTTTGTTAATATTCATTTCCAAGAAGGATTCTGCTTGACAGTCTTGTTTGTAACCACAGCTTTAGCCTCTGCAATTCACGCTTTTGGACGTAGTGATATATAGCTGCCTTCAGGTTAAGGAATTCTTCAAAAATTCTAAAACTAGAATTCCGTACGTGCTACATCCTCCCATTAAATTAACATATGTCTTACCGAGCTTGCTCGCATCCTTCAAAAAGTTATAGACGACGCCCTCGATTTAATTCTTATGGAAAAGCGTTGTACGTTCAATGATGGTGTTTACAACTATTTATACTTTTTGCTTTTAAAAAAAGTAGTCTTAATTGTGTTTTGTGTATAATAATAATTAACCACAATTCTATATACGAATACATTTTTAATGAATTAAATAATCTAGAACATTGTACAATCGCAATACCGAACAAAGCTTTATTATTTATATGCATAACCGCCTAGTTGAACAAAGCGTCATTATACTGTGATGTACGAAATGATTTGCCACGGTTTGTAACAGTTCACCGTACCTTTTAATTTACAATTACCGAATACTAGAATTCGCGAGGGAAAATACCTTCCACCACAAACATTAGCTGTCAGTGTTTCATTTTTATGCCGAGTTCCAAAACTAAAACACCTTACTTCATTTTATAAGAAATACGCGTCATGTTTAGTTATATGCCAATCCCGAGTCTTGAACAAATTTTGTTTCATTCCAAAGCATCCAAAGAACATGAAATGTGATCCATTGTCAGTGTGTAGTGCCCGAGTCGGTGTGTGCGCATGTCACGGAAATTTGGTAGCAAAAGTTACTGCTCGAATAAACCGTGCACGTAAATATTGCAGCAAATGTTGCCGCTCTAACAAGCCGTGCACAAGACATCGGATTAAAAATGAGGGTAGTCAATCAACAATAAAGCAGTCTATTACAGCAATTGAAAAGAGAGAACCACCATCTCCCACTCCCCATTTCCCCCTCTTTAATTATTTCTTCTCCGCAAATGCTCATGTCACCAAAGAAAGCTTTTGCAAGTCTTTAATTCTGTTTGTGCAGGCCTGCAGCAAAATTATCAATCAAGTTTCAATTAACAAACTCTCTACTAGAGAAAAAAAATTACTCCACTAGAAATATGGTAAATATTATCTACAACCCTCCCTGGATAATATTCAACAAAGATTATATGTTCTGACATCAACATAATTAACATCTCTATTACACCAACACCATGACCATGCTATTGGTATCGTATGTTAGACAATGTCAATCCACAATGTCACTTTTGTGCCTAAAAATTAGAAAGTTAGAAGAAAATCATGAGATTTTAAGCCAAAATAATAGTATGGCCATGAAGGTTGTGTTATTATCTTCAACTACTTACTTGTCCAAGAAAAAATAAAAAGAGTACACCTGAATTGATTCATTCTAAAGTTGTGCAAATCAAGAACAATCTATGGTATGAAAAATTTCAGTAAAAGAAAGTTGAATACTTACAGAATTATGCATTCAGTCTTGCTTTTAGTTCAGCAGCCACAGCATCAATGAACTCTTCAGTATTCAGATATTGGTCCCTAGTGACCCTACACACACACACATATGGAGTATAAATTATTAATAACTACCCAATCACGCTAAACAAAACATGTACGTTAGGAAGGAAAATACACATGCTGCCAACCCACAAACTGTATACTATTTTAGCAAATACATACTTGGAGCCATGGATAATAAGTGCAAGATCCTTGGTCATCCTTCCAGATTCCACAGCCCCAACACATGCAGCTTCCAGTTTCTCAGCGAAATCCAAAAGTCTAGCATTATCATCCAACTTTGCCCTGTTAACAAGAACAATTCCAGATACACATCAACGTCTTCCTACGAAAAAATAGATATAATTCCTTATGCATCTAGTGGAAACAAACTTGATGGATGCCATTTTGCAGAATATGCAAATTGAAACTTTATACCTATGCGCAAGTCCCCGTGACCAAGCAAAGATGGAGGCTATGCTGTTTGTGCTAGTTTCACCTCCTTTCTGATGAACCCTATAATGCCGCGTGACTGTTCCATGGGCTGCTTCTGCTTCAATTGTTTTCCCATCAGGGCATACCTGGATCCATTTCACACCCCAGTAAGTCCTCAATCCAATTCTGCTTATGCATTGTTACTTTTATATCAAAACAGCATTATAAATGTTTTTCTACAATCCCCTCCTCCCTGAAGACTTCTATTCCTAACTTACGCCAACTCTCCTACTATTCCTTATCTAATTTCTTGTATCCCTGATATCAACATGGTAATTTTTTTGGTTAAGGAAAAACAAATTGAAGATGGAGATGCAGAACAATAAAAGACAAACAGTAGTCAATCATATCTAACAGAATATTTAGATAATAATGCCAATTAAAAGAACATTAAAAGAAAGAAGAATGAAGCAGACACACAATCCAATCCCCAGAGCGAAAGCTCCTGAAAATACAATAAAGAGACTTGAAATTGAAGCCTCCTGTGAAGTGAAATAGATTATTCTATTTGAAAGTGTTTAAACTCTACATT
>CM040446.1:18045257-18107002 GCA_022749755.1 Azadirachta indica
TTTCATTACTAGCAAGTAGGAAACAGCAACATTTCCCACAAAGCTTTGAATTTTATCTTCCATTAGCTTCAGAAATATTATCTTGGAAAGCTCTTCTCAGCAAGGACAGTGTATGGTCATCAAAATTAGCAAATAAAAGTTCAATCTAGAGGCTTTTTGTAGCTAAACTTCAAAAATATAACCTGAAATTTGTTCCCAAGACTATTAAGAAGAAAAATAAAATCTGAAGCCAACATATTGGACATTTACTGTGTCACATTTTATCATAGAAATCATTTCCCTTGTGTCAGTGTTAGAAAGACCCAAGATTTACTGATATAACAGGATACAAAATAAAATGGAGGCCCATAAATTCCAACTCCAGTGATAATGGCAATACCTGGACCAACCATCTGGCCTCTAGACACACAAAATCCATGATTATAACCTTAATTCAAAGTTATCATGGTTCAAACTGATTTTGGTTAAAACCAGCAAACTTCTTTCTTTTTAACCAGCAAATTTGTTTCTTTTCAAGAAATGAACACCAATCCAAAGTAAAAGAAAACTACCATGAAAAATATTAGCAAGCAAACACAGCAAATCATCATCACACCATTAAGTCTGTCCAGAGAGCCATACCTTTGCACAAATCCTTAGCAAGCAAGGCTTTTATATTCTCAACCAACATTTCATTCATACATTCCATTAAATCTAGGCCACTCATCAATTCTGTACTCTTTCTACAGCAGTCATAAACTCCACAAAATGCATGTCTCCTACATAATATATATTTTTTTTTTGCAATCATGAATAGCCCCAATGCCCATTTCAGATTAGAATTATGGATTCTCATGTATAAGTTTTATGTATAATTGTTATTGGTATTTTATTATATATGTGAACACAAGGCCAGTGACACTGTATTTAAGCCCAAAACTTAAAATGTTATATGACCTTGTTGATTGTTCTGAATCAAAGCCAATGAAGTGTGACATTATTTGGAATTTAACTTATTTTGTGAAAGGCAAAAAGCTTTTACTACATAAAACAATGATAATAATAAATATTAATATAACAACATTACCTAATGAGTTCAACATAAAAGCAACAGCTGTACCACAATAAGCAAGGCACAGGATAAAAGAAATGATCCATTCGAGAAGGTTTCAAACAATACCTTCTGTGCCAGCTGATCAAGTGAATATTTCCATTTCAGATGAAAGCTGATTAGAAAGAGACTGACTACCGTCGCTTCAGCGGTTGCTGTAAAACATAAAGATTAGTTGAATAGCAAAATGTCATTCCAGTAATACTCATTAATATTGCATTCAACCACTAACTGTTAACCAATAAAATTCATGAGAAATAAAATGAGACAGAGAATAGAGAAGAAGGAAAATATAAGGAAGAACGTACTCTTTGTGCATTATTTGGCACTTGCCGCTGTCTAGTTACTTGTGGCTGTCTATCAGATACACTATCTAAATCTCCCATCAGTACAGGATTATCATGCTTAAAGAATGCCTGTAGGGCTCTCACTACAAATGGACGGACAACATTCACTTCCATTGCAGACAGATGGGCAATCTGCAATATCATGTAACAAGATTGGAAGCAAGCTATCAAAATCAAAAACAGATTAATTTCTTAGGTTGTTGATTTCTACATATGCTGGATTCCACTCTTTAGAGCAAAGATAGCTCTATCAGAGTAACAAACATAACAAGAAGTTAATTCTCAATAACTCACTTTTTTCTATTATGTATTCCTCTCGAAAGATAGGTGGTGTAAAAAAAAATGTCTTCAGGTCCAAAAAAGTGAAATGGGAGAAGGTCATACAGAAGATTTCCTCTTGCTCTGCTCTGTGAATATGGCACACTGGCAAACCACATAATTCTTACCATGTGATTGTTTGCACAATAACTTACTACTATATCTGGATCTTGAGAGATATTCTCATGCACGTGACTTGAGAGGTTCTACGAATGGAGGCTACTTATGCAGTCCCATTCAGCCTCTTCAGTTCTTTTCAGACAATAAACATTCATACTTTTTCCTTCTTTTCAGATCTATTCATTCTAGTCCTTTCCCTTAAAATGATGATCAAGATGATTCCACAAAGCTGCAAATAGCTATTTGTAGTAATCACTGCCAACAGATTCATAAATGGAGATAAAAAGCATACCTTCACTGCAGATGTAGCACTAAACTTTTCTAAGTTAGTCTCAACTTTATGCAGCCGTACATCCCTGATGTCCTCAACAAGAGACCTCACCTATGAAAATGATTTATGTTAAGGGCCTTGGAGAACTGTGCATGACTAAACAAGGTTTATGAACCTCAAACTCACCATATAAATATCAGGAATGTCATCACGGGCACTGCCATCAACACAAATTTAAAGTTGGTGTTATCATGGTTACAGTGTAAAGTATTCAATCAAACACAAACATGCTACTGCTTACTGGTCAAAAAGAATTCTGGAGATCTCAATATAATGGAATGGCACAGCCTGAAATGCCCCTTGGTCTTCTCTTTCTCCTTCCAAAACTTGCGTTAAATTTTCTAGACAATGTGTAAAAAAATTATGATAAAAAACTGGAGACATTACATTTAAAATTCTTTTCATTTTCTCATTTTACTTTGACCTTAAAAGATACTGAACAGCAGATTACCACTAGGAGTTGGCATTTGCTAACTCTGTTGAGTTCAATTATGATGCAATCAAATACTTTTAATTGTTTAATACGTAATGTTTGAACCTTCCTCATCCTATTGAAATTCTTTAATGGTCTTGCGTCATGGTTTACGACGAAAATCAAGTTTGAGAAAAACCCAACTATGAAATCACCATCAAAAAAAAAAAAAACTCAATTAATTGAAGCATAAAAAATGCTCACCAATTGACATCCACTGAGGAGGCCGAATTGTGCATTTTCCCCTCTTCTTCAACGCCACTGCAAGCCACAGTGGCACTTTAATCGGTATTTGAGGGTAGAACGGACCAAAATTACCCTGCAAATTCAGAAAATCAACCATGTAAATGTAAGCAATAGTAACGTGTTAAGCTCAATTTCGACGAGAGAGATGAGTTCGGGAGATACACTGATAAAATTTAGAGGATCCATTCTCATGTTCGGCACAATCTCAACCAATTCATCTTCCGCCATAAACTCAATCTGATCAAAATGAAGCAGAAAAATATTACAGAAAATCACTTAAAGCCAAAAATCTAATAGAAATTGTAAAATTCTGGATAAATAGGGACCTCTTCCGCAGAAAACAGAGATATGTGAGGATCAGATTGACCCGCCATTGACAAAAATGAAAACGGATCCGAGTTTCAAACTTGAGAAATGGTTTAAAAGAGTCGAAATGGAGTAATGATAACTGCTGGGTTTGATTGAAAGATTTGAATTGCGTGAATTTTAGTGAAACCCTACTTTGTGTCTATGGTGGCGGGAAATTCCGCCGGTGAACATGTTATTCTGAAAAAGAATTATTTTGGTCTTCCCATTTTACCCTCAAGGCGCTAAATATGATTTTAAAATTAGCGGGGAATCTTTTAGGAGGCTTTACAATGTTTTACACTTCTAATTTCTAAAACATATATATATATTGATATGTTAAAATTATATAAATATAAACTTAATTAACAAATTCTCTGTAAATTATGACATAGAATTTTGAACTCCCAATTTTGTATATCATTTTAGCGATTAAAAGAATATAACATACAATTTTATCCTTGAATTTCCGAATTAATATAAAAAGAAGTTTATACCCGAAAATGTCAAAAGAAAGTAGGAAAACAATGGCGCATGAGCCATGATGGGTGATGCATAACTGCACGACTCACGAGTGGTGCAAATAAAAGTAATAATAAAGGATGCATGACGTGGGTTTAGCCAATTAACAAGCCCAACACCTAATCTACTAATCACCGCCCACTCTTTCTGTGACCTACAAATCCTTGGGCCACAATCCACAAAACCGTTTGCCCAAAGTTACACAGACTTTCCGAACACTCTTTTAATTGACACAATTACCCTTCACTACTCTTCTTACACTCCCACAGCATATTCGAGATGCTAGGTCATAACTGTATTTTCCTTTTAAAAGTACCTAGTAAATCACTGATACCTCGCAAATGCATAAATATCCTCACCACATCGAAAGCCTAAACTAAAAGCAGAACACAATCACTCTCTGTCTCTTTGTAAGATTTCGTTTGCATCATCGATAATGGCCAGGAAGTTCTTCGTCGGCGGTAACTGGAAATGCGTAAGTCTCTGATTCGCAACCTATTGTTCATTTTATGATCGGCACGTTATAATTGTGATGAATTTGACTCATATAATAACGAGATCTGTTTAATGCCGTGATGCAACTTTTGGTGTATGTGAACTCTGTTTTTATCGGATCTTTTATTCGTTTGGCTTGATTCTGAGTGTAGAATGGAACCAATGAAGAAGTGAAGAAGATTGTGAACGTGCTCAATGAAGGTCAAGTTCCATCTACAGATGTAGTTGGTGAGTGAATGATGTCGTTTTATATTTCTTCGGTCCTTACCCGTTTTGCTATCATTATTTATTTGGCGATATGTAGATAAGTTGAAATAAGGAACGAATTCTCATTTTATCTAACGGATTTTTCGTTAGTTCAAATTTAAATGGCGTTTGGTTCGGACCGTTTTATAGAACTAGTTTTGGTGTTTTGGGATAGAATTTGGATATAATCTTACAGAAAATAGCAGCAATGGCTCATGTTCTTTCTGAGTCGATCAGTGGTAGTGTTGACATGTGGATAACTTGATACCATTGCAGAGGTTGTGGTTAGCCCTCCATTTGTGTTTCTTCCGCTGGTAAAGAGTTTGTTGAAGCCTGATTTCCATGTTGTGGCACAAAATTGTTGGGTCAAGAAGGGAGGTGCTTTCACCGGTGAGATTAGGTATGAAATTTACTGTCAATAATCACTGTTCATTCTGGTTCATTGCTCTGATTTATTCAACTCGTGTGCTTGTCTAATGGACTTGCATTAAGCTTTATTAATTGAAAATTTGCTTTATAGAAAAAGAAATACGAAAAGCTTATTGAACCATTGAGAGTACTTACACAAACCAACCACTTCAAGCAGGTTATTATACTCAAATTGACGCAACTCTTCTGGCGAGTGTCTACTTTTTTGTTTCCCGATTAAGAAAAAAAGAAAAAAAATCCTGAGTTTGCATAATTTCTTTCATGGGAATATGTTTTGATGCTGGGAAATGAAATGTTGAGATAATGCTATTTGTGACTAGGAAGTTCTTTAATTGAGAATTTAAGGTTGTTGTCTCATGTATGTGCAGTGCAGAGATGCTTGTCAATTTGGATATTCCTTGGGTCATTCTTGGTCATTCTGAAAGGAGACAACTATTGAATGAATCAAATGAGGCAAGCTTTTTTTATTACACAATGTCTGCCTTTTCTATTGTTATATATTTAAAGCTATGGCATTATTACTATTCATTGTCTTGTTAACATGTACTACAACAACATTTTGATCTCTGTTCATTTCTTTCAGTTCGTGGGGGATAAGGTTGCATACGCACTCTCTAAAGGTTTGAAGGTGATTGCTTGTGTTGGTGAGACTCTTGAGCAGCGTGAAGCTGGATCTACTATGGATGTTGTTGCTGCACAAACTAAAGCAATTGCCGGTACATACTTCACTGCCATGCAAAAGCCTTTTTGTGCTGTATCACATGCCATTAGTTTCTATAATGACTATTAAAATCATTGCCATCGTGTGGTGTTTTGAAGTTATTACTCTAATAATGATTTGTTTCTTATTGAAAAGCAAGATTTGTGTGGTCATTGGTTTGTTTGAATTTTTTATTGCATAATGTTGTAATTAAAATTTCATCCTCTTCAAGTTTTATACTGATGAGGATTTCTGGTAATTGGTTTGTTTTATTTTTTTATTACATAATGTTGTAATAAAAATTTCATTCTCTTCAAATTTTTTACCGATGAAGATCTCCTTACACCACACTTCATCTAGTGTTGCTGAGATTTCAAGGGAAAGATTGATGTATTTTTTAGTGGCACTTATCACAGGGAAAGATTTACGTTGTTCTAATACTTTTTTTCGGCATTTTGATGCTTGTTCATCATAGTTCCATGATATGTAGCCAAGTACAATTGTTCTTTATTTGTGCATCATTACTTTCATCTTAATGCTTTTACTGGATGTTCTCATTACAAGTCAAAAATTTTATCTTTATATTTGGCCTGTTTATTTGGCCATGGTGACACATCTGTATGATTTATTATGCACTAATTAAATTCTGCTATAGCTTCCATGTTAATGGTAAAAAAGTTCAAGAATTATGAAAATGTATTTTCTTTGCCATTGTTTTAAATGTTTGTGAAGAATGTCGATGAATGCTGTTATTATGCTTCGTCATGTATGCTAACCATGTGTGATGTTCATGATTTTTCTTTTGTTGTTTCTCTTTTTTCCTTTTCTTAAATTAGATTTTCCCTCAATCATTGTTTCTTTGTCTTTTGGCAGAACGAGTCTCAGATTGGTCAAATATTGTTTTGGCCTATGAACCCGTGTGGGCTATTGGAACTGGGAAAGTTGCAACTCCAGCACAGGCTCAGGAAGTACGTCATACCTTCAGCATTTTTGTTGAATTTATATCAATTTTATATTCTTTGTTTGCTTTTCCTTGGATGCCCATGTCATCTTGAATCTTGATTGCCGTTTTTTTTTCGGTCATCTTTAATCGCCTTGTCTGTGTATTTTATTTTTATCAATTCTCAGCTCATACTCTGTTTGCTAATTTCTTTTGCTAAGTGAATTCTGCTCAAAGTTCTCAATTAGCAATTGTGAATGTATTCACACCTATTTTATTTTCCATATAATAGGTGCATTTTGAACTAAGGAAATGGCTTCATGCAAACACCAGTCCTGAAGTTGCTGCAGCAACACGGATAATCTATGGAGGTATCTCTATTTCTGTGTCCATATAGTCTACATCCAGTTCTTTTTATAATGCGCTGCAATACAACTTAGGTTCCTCAGCGAATTAGTCTTCAATCTTTTCTCCTTTATTATGGATTTCCAATCTTTTATTTTTCAAAGAAAAATAAGGCTTCTGTAAATTTGAATCATAAAGCAAGAAGCAAAGCTAATATGTATATACAGCTGAGTGGATGCTTTAAAAGTTGTAAGACACCATCTCATCAACTGAAGTAATCTTTTAAAGATCAAGTTGCTTTGCTGAGGTTACACTTCAAAAGTGACAATGTTTTCAATAGTTGTATGGAAAGGAACTCTCTGGGAGTTCCTGTTATGCTAATTTTAACTGTGCCATTGTTACATTGGGCACGTGTGACACAATGATAGCAAAAGCATAAAAGATTGTTTCTGTTTTGGAGCAATCATGAGCTGCTGACAGTAGTTAATGAGCTAAACAGTGTAGTAGGGTTTCTAAGATAGCAAAAGCATATGCCGGTAAATATGTATTTTTCATTCTTGATTGCATGTCTATTTCAGGATCTGTAAATGGTGCAAACTGCAAGGAATTGGCAGCTCAGCCTGATGTTGATGGATTTTTGGTCGGTGGAGCTTCTCTGAAGGTAATGATGGCATATACCGATTTTCTAGCTTTCTGCTCCTTAAATACATTTTAGTGGTTATATTAATTTGGTGGCTTGTTTTGTTGCCTACTTATTCAGCCGGAGTTCATTGACATCATCAAGTCTGCTGAGGTGAAGAAGAATGCTTGAGCTTGTTTCAGGCAAGTCTCTTGAGTCCGTGAAATATTTGTTTTGGGAGTACAGATTCCAGTTCGAATAATTTTAGACATACTCTTTTGAGGGAATAAGGCATGCATTTGTATTTTGATAAGCACTACCAACTGGATCTTTTTGTAGCCCGAAGTAACTTCTCTCGTTTTTATTTATCTTTGTTTATTAAGAACTCTTCTTTAATAACATTCGTAACCGTTGATTGAATAAGCGCATCATTTTATTCTACTTATTGCATATCCGGAAATAAAAGGTACAAATTGCAGAATATGTTGCACTAATTTTATATTTGAAAATCTTGGTGTAAGTACGAGCTGTAAGTACGAACTCTGTTCGAATCTGACGAGGTGTGAATATTATAAATTTTCTCCAACAAATAGAGGTGTATAAAAATTTTGATTTGGAAAATTTATGATTATTAAACTTTTAATAAAAAAATGAAAAGTTTAAACAAATGTATAATCGATAGAACTATACCCGTTATCATAATTTGTTCGTACTCTATATTGTGACAAAATATTAAGTAATTAGATCGATCGAGTTGTGATCCAAATAATTTATAATGTGACCATTTTTAATCCTAATGCCAAACCAAGTTTAACCTTAACAATTGTTTTCTTATTTAGCTCAAATAAGAACAAGATAAGTAAATTTCAAGACACGACAATTCTCGATGAAAATTATTTCAATGGATGGATTCAGATGTTACACTATTTACACTGATACGAAGGGAACCTGTCAAATAGCTTGCTCACGTGGGGACCCTGTCAAAAAAAGACAAAAAAAATCAAATATTCTTCAAAGAGAACGAGAATAAATAAATTTCTTGTTCAAAAAAAAATAACTGCGCACGATCAATAGTTCTATATATAGATATATATATAAATTGGGGTGATGCATACAAGAAAAGCTCATCAACTAGCTTTGATAATCAAGGTTTTTAGTTTTCAATAGTGTTTCTGGGAAAAGAAAATAATTCACGGAATGTCAAGTAACCTTATAATTTCAAAAATAAATAAATAAACTGCCATGATATTCACTGACCTTATGTATAATCTTTCTTAGAAGTTTTCTGTAAAAGAACAACAGAGAGATTACGTGGAGACATGTTGCAATGCGTAGAGGAAACTCTCAAACAGCTTGCTTCATTGGTCAAAACATCAAAACGTCTTTTTTTGAAAAAAATTATTATTTGTTCCGGAGGGTAAAATAATTCACTGGAATATTAAGGAATAAAAATAAAATGACTGCTCATAATTCCTGCTAAGGTATCCAAAATTATCTATTAATTTCATTTCAATTAACTATTTTAGAGAAGATGATCAATTATTTTCTTTTTCTTATACAAATGAGGTCGCCACATTAATTTATAATTAGATTTACGGGAATGAATAAATAATTCTTTAATTTTATATAATTTATTATATTATTTATAAACTATTAAATTTATATATTTTTAAATTTCATCTGGTGTACTTATTAATAATTATTATGTTTTTTTAAATTTAATCTCTACAATTAAAAATAAATATACATAATAATTTGTAAATAATATAAGAAAATATGTAAAGTTACAGAGTTATTAATTAAATCTCTTTATATATATATATATAATAAATTTAAAAAAAAAATATAGCATAATTTATTATTTGATTTCTATACTACGTAGAGAGGCATTTTTTTAATAAAATATTCAATGTGATTTAATTTAACTAATTTAATTAAGGATTGGAATATGTTTGTTATGTTCTACAATTTTTCAGATATTTCTAGTTAGATATAAAAAAAAGTTAAATTTTGTATTTTTTAGTCTAAATTATTCTTAATTAATTTATTTATTTAAGTGCTTACCCCTACATAAAAAATTAATTATACATGTCTACTCAATTTATTTATGTGTCCCATGATGTGCTAGCCAGTCGATGCGCACATTGCCAATCTTTGATGTTTCAGATATTAATCTGCGATTTTTAGAATGAACAAGTTAATTATAGTTTGGCTGGCTTTATAACTAAAAAAATTACAATAAATAAGTTATAGGACTTGAATGGAGATTATCATGCTTTTTGTGTTTTGGTAAAATTGAATGCATGAAAGAATGCCGGCTGTTAGAAACTCATGGTTTGTCGTTGCCGATGTTCATTACCTGCACCTAATTTATTCTATACGGGTGGGGCAGAATACTACTTACTTCTGGTGAATTTATGATGGCTTTTTCTATAATTTCGAAAGATAGTCAAATACGTACTTTTTAACTTTAGAAATTAGAATGCAAATTAACAATAATAATGAAAGTCAAATATTGGCAGATAAGCCTGAAGAGTTAAGCCTCTATACATTCAAATAAAATAATAATAAAGAAAAAAAAAGACATTGCCGGGTTGTCAAAGCGTCTTCTTTGTATATATAATAATGTGTTTTTTTTATTGGATTTGGAGTTTGGCCAAACTACATAGACAAGTACCATGTACGCTCATTTAAAAGGATAAGGATTATTAAATATCATTTTTTAAAAAGATTTTTCAATAATTATGCATGCATGAGGTAAATGATATGACATGTTCAATGATGTCACTATTTTTCCATTGATTAGCTACTTCATAAAGCAATCTAATAATTTCTATTTCTATTTCTATTTCTATAACACGGTCTTGACATTCATAAACCTAACCAAAACCAAGCAATAAATAAATTGGAAGATAGCTTCAACCATTAGCTGTTTTAAAGTTTAATTAATGCAAAAATGAAGAGGACGACATTATTTATTGATTTGCTACATGTGAATCCTTTTCAAGAACATGCAATGAATTTAATTTTCCTTTTTCTGGCCAAACTGCAGAAAATGGGAGACCCGTGCGGTAGTATAGTATAGTATAGTATAGTATAGTATAGTATAGTATAGTTCGTTCGTTCGTTCGCCGTATTTACTATATATTTATTTTCTTCTGTAATTGATAATAATATTAAATATTATATCGAAAAGAGTCAGAAGAGAACCGAACACAGAGGACGACGCGTACGTGAATTTTGCAATCACGATTACCAGGAAGACAGTCAGAAAAGTCAACACCCAAATTGCTGGTTCGTTGGAAAGATGAGTCTTACTCTCGCTGACGTGCCTTCTTGTCCTTTCCTTTCCTTTCATATTTTCATTTTAGCTCTCTAATTTTCATATTTTCTTAAATCAAAACATAATAGCTTTATATATATCTAGCAAAAAAAAAAAAAAAAAAAAAAAAACCAATATTAAACATCTCAAAATTTAGTTCTAAATGATCCATATCAAAAGCAAAGTGCTATTTATCCATTGGAATGGACGATGAGTAAACAAATAATAATAATAATAATGTTATAAAATATTTATAAAAATCAGAGATAGCTAGAATTTTTTTAGTATAGTAAAATATAGAGATAAATTATATATCTAATAACTCAGGGATTTAAATGATAAAACTCATGCATTAATATTGATTCTATTAAATTCCAACCTTTCCCACTGGCAGATAAAAGCTTACTGCTTGTTACAACTCCGGGTCATCACATTCACTTCCTCTATGATAACATTCGAAATCTAGATTATTGGCATCCAAACAAATTTTATTAATTTTTTAATGATTTACACCGTCATATTTAAAAGCATGTATCGTTTTTCTTTTATTTATTATTATTATTATTATTATTATAGTCACTTTAATAAGTAATCATTTCATTCAAAAAAAAAAAAATGAAAAAGTATTGATAGAGTAGGAAAAAAGTCACCCATCTTAAATAATGTAATTCAAAAATTTATGAACCTTACAAAATTTTTTATTATTTTATTTTATCTATTTTTATCTACAAAGAAATTATTGTCGATGCATGTATTTTTCTTAACCAAAAGTCAGAGGATGTTATAAATTACTTTCACATTATTATTAATTAATAAAAATACACCAAATGCGTATTAGAAAAAGGGGGTTTGTCGATTAATTGATTTGTCTTGGTAGGGTCCATCAAACCGTGCGCGGGTTTCTGGAGGCCCAGTTGACTTGACCGGCAATTATATTTTACAACAATTTGTCTTTAATTAATCTAATTTAATTACTCATGTAATGTAATCCTAATCCAATTGTGTTTAACAATTAATTAAACTACTCATTTACAGCTCTCTCTCGTGTTGTTTGTCAGACTCAAGACTCATAAATCATAATCTAGTGGATAAATATAATCTAATACTCACTTCATGCGTAAATTAAACTGTCTTGTTTGTAATATTAATATAAATTAATTGTTTAAGTAATATTTGCAGAGAGACTTTCTGTCTATATAATCTTTAAAGTTAATTTCCACTCGCAGAAAAGGAGTATATGTAGAAAATACTATAAAAGACTTTAGTGCAAATCTGTCTGCAGTCTTTCATACTTTCCACTTGCAAAAAAAGAAACGTAACTGACGAACAAGTCAATAATTCACTTTTGTCCTTGGCGAAGCTCTAGAAAAAAGAACTTTCACAGAACCCAAACATACACATAATACCAAAATCTACCCGCTTTCTTGTTTAATTCTCTATTCTATTCCTTTCATTTCCTTGTTCTTAAAAACTATAACTCACTCCATTTTCCATTTTTTTAATCAGTCAAAAATTTGGGATTGGACGGTTTTGGTCGTGGCTGACAGCTAAGCTTACGGATAAAAGTTCCGCTTTCACACTTACAAATCTTCCTTCCTTCACGAGCTAAGCTTGCTTCTGACCAGTTTTCTGTTGTTGGATTTCTATTACTCTTTCTTTCTTTCTTCTACAGCAGTTGGGTTCTGGTGGAGTAGTGAAGAAATTAAAATTGAGCTTTTGCGTACATGGGGTGTATCTTCAGTTCTGAGAGTCCTGTTCACAGTGGTATGATCCCATTTTCTGTATGCTTTTGATGCTTATTTGAGCTTCTGTCATGGGATTATCTGCTAGTTTTTGATTGCTCAAATGTCTGCTTTTGGCTGATTTTTAGAGAACTTGTGACCATGATGTTTATGCTCTGTTTGGTTTGAAAAAAAAAAAAAGTAGGAAAAGTAAATTAAAACTGGAATTTTGATTTTCTCCACTACTTCGACGGATCATTGTATGAATCTATTTACTGGGCGCAGTTTGATTTGAGCTTATTCAGAAAATTGGATTTTTTTTTAATTGGAGTAATTAAATGCTACAAATAATATCATAAACCGCATTCGATACCTTCGGAAATTTCGGCGGCAGTTACACGTGGCGCCATTTTAAAGCATCCAGCGGGCTTTTGTCGCCAGCTGCCAGAGCAAACCACAACTTTCGACCGCTTGGATCTTTTGTACATTCTCGATATCTTTGGACGAGCTGATTTTCTTAGTGATCCTCTGAGGTGGTAATCGGCTTGCAGCCTTTTCCTAAGCTTGTGCTCTTGAACCTTTTCATTTATCCATTTTTCTAATTACTCTGTTGGGATTATTATTATTTTTTCTTTTTTGGCGTGTTTGGTGGATTTTCTTGTTACAAAAGCTCAAAATTTGGATTTACATTAGCTATGGAGAGTTTCAGATTTTGTTGTTATGTTTGATGGATTGAGAAATGGTCTTTTCTGGTTTGGCGACGAGTATAGGTGGATTGACGGGTTTTTGCCTGGCGTTGATGTATGTAGGAATAAAATCGAAATATGGAAGCAAGGAAGGAAATGGTTTAAGTGGTTCAAGCAGCAAGGTCTCATCTGTCTCAGTGCCTCCTCGGTCAGAGGGTGAGATCTTGCAGTCCTCCAATTTGAAGAGTTTTAGCTTCAATGTGCTAAAAACAGCTACCAGGAACTTCCGTCCAGATAGTGTTTTGGGTGAAGGTGGATTTGGTTGCGTCTTTAAGGGATGGATTGATGAGCATACATTTGCCCCAGCGAAGCCTGGGACTGGCATGGTTATAGCTGTGAAGAGGCTTAATCAAGAGGGTTTCCAAGGTCACCAAGAATGGTTGGTTAGTATCTTAATTTTATCCTCCTGCAATTTACTTTTCTTAGGATCTTAATTTTATGTTGAGAGACTATATTTTTCTCAGTTAGTTGAGAAGGCAAGGACAGACTTACCAGCTTCATATGCAATGGGATCCAGTAATGCAAATTCTTATCCCAATTTACTATGCAAAGAAATTTGTTGGAATATTCTTTATCATCTTACTATTGGTAGATGTAATAGAAGGGAAGGGTGTTTCTCATATCTTGTACTAATAATATAACTAATTAATTCCTTGGCTCCACCTGTTCTATAGACGGAAATCAAACACCTGGGACAATTGTATCATCCTAATCTTGTGAAGTTGATTGGCTACTGCTTAGAGGACGATCATCGGCTTCTGGTCTATGAATTCATGCCCAAGGGCAGTTTGGAGAATCATCTCTTTAGAAGTGAGTTTTAGAAATTTCCTTTTTTTTTAGTTATTTTATCCTTTTCTTCAACAATTCTCTTTATTTATGATCTTAAATGTCTATTTTAAAACCATTACTTAGAAATGTAAGTGTTGTTGAAGCAGGGGGCTCTTACGTTCAACCACTTTCATGGAACCTTCGCATGAAGATTGCCCTTGGTGCTGCGAAGGGTCTAGCCTTCCTTCATAGTGACAAGGCAAAAGTGATATATCGAGACTTCAAAACATCCAATATACTATTGGACTCTGTGAGTGAAATGTGCTCAACTGTTGAATTTTGTGGCTTATGAAAGAGTTCAGTTATACTTACAGCTGTCTCACATCCATTTTCTTTTTTTGTAAAATGACAGAACTACAATGCTAAGCTTTCCGATTTTGGCCTGGCTAAGGATGGACCAACAGGTAGCCAAAGCCATGTCTCAACAAGAGTCATGGGTACCTACGGGTATGCAGCTCCAGAATATATGGCAACAGGTATCTTTCAGCTTACAGCTTTCTCATCTTCACATCTGAGTATATTTCTTTTTTGGTTGACCATAAACTTTTCCTTCTGATCATGGATGTATGTGTGTGCACTCCTATTGCATATGAAAAATCATGCCTCCCCATTTGATAAACTGGGGGTAGAAAATGTCATAAGCTGAAGACTTATCCTTTATAACAACATATCTCAATTCTATTGAACTCCTTCTTTAGTCATTTCACAGATTCCTAACTTGGTCATTGTAATTCACAATTCCCTTAAGCCCGAAGCTTAGATGATCAAATCCCAACTAATACAACTTTCTCTTGATTTTGAGCTGTCAACTTTGCCTTGATTGGAGCTTCACCAATTCTTTTTCCTCAACTCTTAGCTTATCAGTATGCAGGACTCACAATGCCACTCTTAGTCTGCGCTGTAGTTTATTCTGCTATTTCTCTATGTTCAAGCAGCATTTCTTCAAATCCTCACGTCATTCTTTCTTCGCAGGACATCTAACTGCCAAAAGTGATGTGTACAGTTTTGGAGTGTTCTCCTAGAAATGTTATCTGGCAGACGAGCAATTGACAAGAATCGGCCATCTAGAGAACAAAATTTAGTGGAATGGGCCAAGCCTTACCTTAAAAGCAAACGCGGAATTTTCCAAGTTATGGATGCTCGTATTGAAGGTCAGTACTCACTCAGTACAGCACTAAAGGCAGCGACACTTGCAATCAAATGCCTATCAAATGAAGGCAAGTTCAGGCCCACCACAGATGAGGTTGTGAAAGCATTGGAGCAACTTCAAGACTCCAATGATATGGGGGCTTCAGGAAACGAACCCCTCAAAAATTTTGGTCACAGTTCACCTAGACATCAAAGAAAACATCCAACTGTGAATGGCAACGCCAAAGCTGCCATATATCATCAGCCATCCGCTTCCCCGCTGCGAACATAAAAGAGGAGAGAGATTTGATACATCAGACTTGCTTTATTGTTTTAATTGATTCGGAGAGAAGTACATACTCGCATCTGAATGAACATTATGTATTGAACACGAGCACGTATAATAACAATCTTTGTGTACAGTTTTTTTTTTTTTTTAAGTGGTATCTGAGGGTGATATTTGCTTGTAGCACATTTTTCAGTTATGCTGTAAACATAGTGTCAAAAGTTCTGTTGACATGTTTGTGGTATTTTACCACATCCTGTAAAACAGAGAATTATGGCTGTAGAAACTTGGAAATACTGTCTGCTCACTCTGAACATAGGCTTCTGTCTTGCTGCAATCCTTGCCGCATGTTCCAGAATTAATTGTTTTTAACACCAGTTACACAATTTCGCTTATCGAAATTGGAAAGCAAGAGTTTGAGAAAGATTTGATGGACATGGAATGTGATCGCATACATGAAATTAGGAGGATGGATGGGCTGTGGACTATATGGGGGGATCCGTATGAATAAAATTACGAGCTGGGTTTTATTTGTGATTTCTCCAACATTCAGGGAACTTATATGTTATTGTCCCATTAAGAAATTCCTCCCCAGTCCCCCACGACGATAAAAAAAAAAAAAATAAAATAAATAATTATATATATATATATATATATATATAAGTAAATGAAGAAAACTCGATTACATTTGCGAATAGAAAATAAAATAAAAGCGGGTTATTTTTGTCTTTACGATCGAGGGTGAGGTTGCTGTGTCTGGGGCCTGAGGTTTTAGCAGAGAGATATCGAAGCTGAGGTTTTAAGTAAGAACAGAGAAGGGAAGGATGATTGCCGTTTCAATGGCTCTGCTTCAGCAAGTGATTTCCGTTCCTGCGGCACGTGCGGTAGTGCGTCGTCGTTCCCGCCTTGCCACCTCTGTATCCTCGCGGCGCCACCTATCTGTTTCTAGTTACTCGCGTGCCCCTCAGGTGGACCCCAACGTGCTTCTCGGCATGTCAGAGCAGGAGCTACAAAAACTAGCCGTCGACCTCGGCCAGGTATTATCCAACTAAAATGAGAAAGGAACTCCTGTTGGCTTTCGTTTCTCAGCAATTGATTAAATAATAATGGCTTTTTTTTTTTTTTAATTCATGATTCAGGAAAGTTACAGAGGGAAGCAGCTTCATCATCTAATGTACAAGAGAAAGGTCAAAGAAATTGAGAATTTTGTTCAACGTGAGTATACTCTGCTGTTGCTTTAATTTTTAATTTTATTTGCGTTTAGCGTAAGATGCTTACTTCGGTTTTTTTCCTTTTTGGCTATTATTTTATGAAATGGAAGTGCCTCAGGCATTTAGGAAGGATCTCCAAGATGCTGGATGGACGGTCGGTCGCCTTCCAATTTTTCGTACAGTCACTGCAGCTGATGGAACTGTTAAAGTATGGATAATTTATATACGTAATTACATTATCTGAGTTTTGTCGTTTATTTTTATTTATTAACTTTTATATTATGTAAATGTAATATATGATGTGAAACCAAATATATTGATTAGTCAGAATCCATTTTGTTTGTGGCAATTGTATTTTGTTTAATTTTGAATAATATTGATTGGATTATCTTGATTAATCTTCCACTTTAGTTTTGTTTTAAATGACAGTTGCAGAATTTGAATTGTTAAATTTTAGTTTAAGAATATAACTACTTTGCATTTTAGGAAAATGTTTCTCTTTGCATCTGCTTTGTTGATGCCGTCTATATTTTCTTAATTATGCATGTGATTTTGCAGTTACTAATAAAGCTGGACGACAACAGACTGATTGAAACTGTTGGCATACCAGCTGAAGACAAGAAAGGCTCAATGCGACTTACTGCTTGTGTGTCATCACAGGTGTTTTTCTTATATTATGAGCGGCCAATTTCTTTTTATTTGAAAGAGTATGTTGTTGATTGAGCATAAATGCTTTTCTGTGCCTAAGTGGCTTAATGTATTTGCATTGGCTATTCAGGTAGGCTGCCCTTTGCGTTGTTCATTTTGTGCCACTGGAAAAGGAGGGTTTTCAAGAAATCTTAAAAGGCATGAAATTATTGGGCAGGTCTGTTTTTCTTTTCTTTTCCTTCATTCACTAAAGTCCATCATCAGGTGGGAATTTATCTCATTAGCCTTATAATTTTGAAACTAGTGGGTTTGTTGGATAAGATTCACTATTTAAAAAAGAAAATGCAGGTTGCTTTGATCATTTCATGGAAAGAGACAATTGTATTTGAGCAACAATCGTATTGTTGATCACGACACCTTGGTTATGCAGGTATTGGCTATTGAAGATATCTTCAAGCATAGGGTGACAAATGTAGTTTTTATGGGAATGGGTGAGCCAATGTTGAACCTAAAGTCTGTACTTGAAGCACATCGGTGTTTGAATAAGGTGCTTTTACAACTATTTTCTGAGGCCATCTAGTTGTTTTGCAACAATCTTTTTCTTATTTTGTGAATGTTCTCGTTTAACTGTTTTCTACATCTCTATATGGTGTTTGGAATGTACGCTCATATGTAATGGATTGCTTTTTATTTTTGAAGGACGTGCAAATTGGACAAAGGATGATCACAATTTCCACTGTGGGTGTTCCGAACACAATTAAAAAATTGGCCTCCAACAAACTTCAGTCAACATTGGCCGTCAGGTGTATTATCTTATATACAATTAATTGAAACCTGTGGTTTTCTTGAGTATTTGGCCACATTTGTTGAGTTGGCTTGTGCTTAAAGTTGGTAAAATTAGACTCAACATCCTGTGTTTCATGGCCATATTTACTGGTTGGGCTTAATCTGTTCCTTTTTTCCCCATGCTAGATATAGCACCTCTGTCTATTGACAAAGCTTCAGCAACTTGAATTTCAGCTGATGCAAATATCTGATCTCAGACACCAATGGAGATTTTTCTTTCTGCGTTGTTTGATCTAAGTTGCTGAATTATTCATATCCTTTATTTTCTTAAGTATAGGGATCTGTGTTGTGGTGCAATTACAAATTGTTTGGAATAATTCTCTTCCGTGCCTTGCTCTCCAGTTTTACTAGTAGTTTGTCTTTTAGCTTTTTGAGCTTTTGAAGCAAAGCATATTTGTCAATCTGATGGCATAAGTTTCTTCAGTTGGTGAGGACCTTCTATTATTTTGATAGTCTCTCTTGTTGTACCAGCTTACATGCTCCAAATCAGAAACTGAGGGAATCAATTGTGCCAAGTGCGAAATCCTATCCTCTGGAAGCAATTATGAAGGATTGCAGGGACTACTTCGTTGAAACTAGTCGACGGGTATCCTTTGAGTATGCATTATTAGGTACTGAAACTTCATTCAACAAAAATTTACTCTCCCCTTCCTCCCGTGGTGCATTTATGTGAGGGCTAATAATACGAAAAGTAATGCAAATTGACCCATTTGTTTAATAGTTTTTATTATATTTTATTGGCAGCTGGAGTCAATGATCAAGTGGAGCATGCAGTAGAACTTGCAGAGCTACTTCGTGAGTGGGGACGTGGTCATCATGTGAATCTCATACCCTTCAACCCAATAGAAGGCTCTGATTATCAACGCCCATACAAAAAAGCGGTCTGTTCATGACCATATCCTTTTCCCCTCATTTTTGGCAATAATCCCCGTTAATTTATACAGTCTCATATATTTTGTAATATATTATTTATGTTCCATTTGGCAGGTGCTAGCATTTGCGGGAGCTCTGGAGTCCCGTGAAATAACTGTTAGTATACGTCAAACAAGGGGACTGGATGCTAGTGCAGCTTGTGGTCAGCTAAGAAATGAGTTCCAGAAGAGTCCTTTGAGCGTTGAGTCTAACACATTGCAATCTGAATCAGACATTGGTGTTCCTTGTTGATGCCAAACACAGATTCTTTGTTCCTCTCACTACTTGGTTGTATACCATACACCTTTATTCTGTCTTCCCTATCCAAGCATGAAGCTTAACGAAAAAATTCCAATTGAAATGGTGGCCTGCTGCTTCTCTGCAAGCTGTGGAATGGTAACTGTCATGTTAGCAGCAAAAGTCTGAGTTTCCTTTCTACATGAGAAATGCCGGGGAATCTTGGAATCAGCATTGGACAGAGAATATGTAAGTGAGGACTATTGATCTTATCTGACAGGTTTCATTTTGTCGCACTGAGAAAAGGAATGTAAGCAGTAACCAACGAAGGATTATTGATCTCTGTACAGCCGTATCAGCACTTATGCTGCTTCTGTGCAGTTTGCAGTACAATGCAACCATAATTATTCTGCTTGTCCTATTTGAAATGTTCCTAGTAATTTCTCTTTTGTAGAGATTATAAAATAATCAATGATTAATTGGTTCATAATTTACTGCCCTTGCATTTTCTTTTTGAAGTTTTCTAAGTTTGAGAGTTGCATGTTCCTTTCATCCAGAATTCTTGAATCTACAATTGTGATACATTTGAAAGGTGCTTCTAACATTGTCACAAAAAATAGCGAACTGTTTGCTTTATCTATTTTGTAATATTTAATTAAGGGTATAATTATTTTCAATTTGTTAAATATTTTATTAACCATCAACTCACTTATATTTGATGGGAGTTATAAATTAAAAATTACAATATCTCAAATTTTAAATAATTTAAATATAATACATTAAATTAATATTGAATTTGATCTATATTTATATTATTTTTTTAAAAAAATTTTAATTGAAAATATTGTAGGAATCAAAATAGTTTATAATAGAAAAAATGTCTATTGCCCCCTACTTTTTGAGTTAATACTCTATTACTCATATTTTTTTTTAATATCTCATATTCCCTTTGATTCTTATATTTTTTTGATTTCACCCTTCAGTTTAATTGATTTATAAAATAATAAAATAAAAATATTTAAAATATTAAAGAATAAAATCAAAATTTAAAGAAGTGATATAATATTAAAAAAATATAAAAAAAAATAATAAAATGTTAACTAAAAAAGTAGAGACTCTTTTTATAATATTGTTAGAATCAAACAAATATAGTTATTTAATACCGTTTTAAAAATAAAATATTTGAAGGAAAGAAGACTGTCGGGCCGGTCCACCCCAAATTGGGCTGAAATTTAGGGCAAACAATTATAAAAGCTTTATTAGACTAAGAAAACGGACATAAGAATCGGGGTGTACATCAGACCTAAGTAAAATCTTCATCCTCTAATCGTTAATTTCTCTCTCTTGTCGTTCACGTACAGGTAAGCTGATCAAAGCATCTTTCTTTGCATTCTTTTTATTTAGACGGATCAAAAACAAAATCTGAAACCGTTGTTTTTTTCGTTCGGTTGCTGAGAAATCGCCAGGTTATAAATCTTCGCCTTTTGATTCTCGGCAACCAAACGGAAATTGCTATATCTTTCACTGTACACATTTTTCTGTTAGGTCAACAAAGCCAATATTGATGCAATTAGGTTTTCCTATCGATTTGATTTACTTTCTTTTAATGTATCTCGGGATTTTTGTTTTTTCGATAATTATAACACTCAGTTTGTCTCGTCGACCAGCATTCTCTTGCCAGTCTATTGTCAATATTTTACTTCAATTTTGATAATGATTGATAAAATTCTATTCTTCTTTTTATTTTTTTTTTTGTATTCTAATTATTTAATGGTTAATAAAAATTTTGTTTTTCCTCTACATCTTCAGTTTTGACTGCTGAGATATTATCATCTGTAGAAACAGTGCCATGAGAAGGTACAGTCCACCATACTACAGCCCTCCCAGGAGAGGATATGGAGGCCGAGAAAGAAGCCCTCCAAGAAGGGGATATGGTGGGGGCGGCGGCGGTTATGGAAGACGCAAGGAACAGAATCACGGAAGCCTTTTGGTTCGAAACATTCCACTTGATTGCAGGTAACTTTATTTTATGCGGATTGTGACAAGTTTTCTGTTTTTAAGGTGATGTAATTTTCTCAAAATGTGTTGTTTCTATTGCAGTCCAGAAGAACTTCGTATCCCGTTTGAGAGGTTCGGGCTTGTTAGGGATGTGTACATCCCTAAGGATTATTACACAGGGTGAGTTTTGTTGTTTGGATTTTTTCATACGAAAAAAAATTATTTAAAAATAAGTTTCATAGAACCTGCTGCTGACTCCTAGTCTTGGAGAGTGAAGTAGGAGGGGATTTCTCTGAATTGCTGTTTGGCAATTCGTCAAGCCTATTTTACTTTGCTGTTTGTTTTTCCTGTAATCTTTTTGAGTTGCGGTATATCATCTCTTATGTCTTTTGTTTTATGGTGCCCTAATAGAGTTGTAGCCTGGCTTATGTTTGAATTTGGATGAAGAGCTCGGTTATTAGGTTTGAAACTTGGTTCATGTAGATTTATTCAAGCTTATGTTTTTTTTGCCTCCCTAATTTGGTGTTTGATTCTGCCTCTGTTTCAACAGTTTGACTCCCTAACTCTCCATTTCAAATGGGTGACGGATTCACTGTATACAAAAGTTTTCTGGTTTCTTATTGTTGCATTGGTTTAATTTTCTTGTCAACTTATTTCCTAATTTCTTTGTAGTATCTTCTATTGTATAATGCAATTAGGCGTGGAAAATATACGTTTGTGAATTGCGTTGTGAAATATTCATCAACTCATTTTTTTTTTTTTCATCATGAATTAAATTTTGAACTGGTTTGTCAGGGGGTATGTTGGTTTGAAGTTAAGTTAAAACAAGCCTGAAGCCCCATATTTGATGAAGACCTACTCTTTATCATGCCTAACTTTTTGGTCTCAAGGGTGTTAAGAGTATTGTTTCAACGAAGAGTTTTCACATTTGAAGGCCCACGGTTTATCATGCCTAACATAGTGGTCTCAAAGTATAAAGAGTAATGTACAGTGAAGAGTGTTTCTTTTTGGAGAGAAACTAGATAATTACACAATCAATAGAAGTTTGATGAGGAAGAAGATTAAATCTTGACCAATTGAAGGCTACATGAGAAGATTTTAACTTTTGGGGAAATGTTGAATTCAAGTGCTTCTTATTTACAAGTATGTGAAGAATTGTCAAGTCACTTGCCTCTTTTCAAGTTGCCTTTCATTCTTGAGTGTTAAAGAAAAGGTCAGCCCCTAAGCTTGCTTAATACATATTCAGTGTTCACACATGGTAGTGTGACGGACTCTCAAGTTGATATTTAGACATCTAAAGAAGGTATAATGAGAGATTAAACTTGCTGTAACTTAATATGTCAATTCGGGAAGTATCTGTTCTCAGACAATTTGTGATGTTCAGCATAAACTTGCGTACTTTGCATGAAGCCATGCTGTATCTTTTATGCAGGGAACCTCGAGGGTTTGCTTTTGTGCAATTTGTGGATCCTTATGAGGCCATTGAAGCACAACACCATATGAATGGGAAACGTTTTGCTGGGAGGGAAATATCTGTGGTTGTTGCTGCAGAGACAAGGAAAAGGCCGGAGGAGATGCGGCAAAGAGCTAGGGTTAGGTAGTCTGCCTACTTTTTTTTTTTCCCCCTAAAAGTTCTGGTACTTTCCCCTCTATATACATTTAGAATGTTCTTTGTTTTGTTTTACATTCAATAGAGGAGGGTCAGGCTATGGAGGACCACGATCATCTTATTATGGTATGCTGTTACTCTCACATTAAGATTCTATATGAGAAATAGTATGTTCATTACTGGAATGTTGTGCTCATTATAAAAGCTCAGTGCTCCACTCTGGCAAGCACTTCAGAATTTTTCTTTTTTTGCCAATATTATTGAACTTATGTATTATCTTGCTTGTTAGTTTATTTATGAAATATCACTGTTCTGCAATACTTTCCAGGACGTTCTCGGTCACGCTCAGTATCGCGTTCACGTTCCCCTCGCCATCCTCATGTTTCGAGAAGTCGATACCATTCAAGGTATTTGATAAACGCTAATAAAGGTTACAAACTTTTGTTTTCCCTGCTAATGGCTGCTGAGGTTGGTGAATACGTTGTTGTGTATTGATAATCTTGCCAGATCCTACTCTCCTGTCTCAAGACCACATGGAGATTACCCTGGTTCCCCACAAAGAAGGCATGTAGAACACCCAAGATCACCAAGAGGCCCTCCACAAGAACGAGGTGCTGATTATAGCCGTAGATCATATTCTCCTAGTTACGATGATGTTGCCGATCGTAACCTAAATGCCAATGGTTATGGCGAGTAAGTGAAAGTCTCTTAACTTGCTGATAGTTAATAATGGATATATAGTTAGGACTTTAGTTTGTTATACATCCATTGTCTGGTATGCACTTTGCAAGACATTCGGTTGATTAAATGTGATTACCCAAATTTGTTGTAGGAAATCTGCCTATATGGAGGACCCTCGGGCTCACTGGAGGTCGCCACCACCTGGTGGTGTGTCAAGGTCTCCATCGGGATCTAGATCTAGGTCTGTTGATCTGTCGCCTAGACGCAGCAGATAGGATCAGGCAAGAAGTTGAATGTGAAGGCTAGCATTTTGTTTTTAGGTTTGATATGTCAAGCATTTTCCAGGTTGTCAAGTGGTAGGTGGCATTGTGCCGTTGCCTCCTGCTGCTGCTGCTGCTTGTGATAATGTGGAAGAATTTGTAATTAATTGCGCACGTGAACCCCCTGAGTTGTCCGTTGTGGTGACATTGATTGCAGTGCAACTTTGTTAAAGAGATAACCTGGAGTTCGAAACTTCGTATTATGCTGTGCATCTTACAAGATAATTAAGTTTCCTAGGTTTTGTTTAATGAAAGTGGCCTTCTCAAACTCTATGCTCATTTGTCTCTCTTTTTTGGTTTATCATTTATATCATATGATAATCAATTTTTTTTTTTCACTTTTTGTGAACATCGTACTGAATGCCCGAACTTTGCACAAACTGGCCGGTAGAGTTTTCCTCCACCGGCTACTTACTAGGAAAGCCAGAAGGATGGCGATCCAATTCCGAGTGGCCTTATTGATCTCTCAATTCTTGGAAGGCCCCCGATCAAACCCAAAATATCTTTAATGTGAGCCGCAAAATAGCCTATTCAATGGTTTAAACCAGTCGCTGTGGTGACGCAAATGGCTTAAAGATTGATGTTATTGAAATTTAAGGTCGATTTTATTAAATTAGGAAAGGAAATTGATTCCGTTGAAAAAAATAGAATTATGGAAAGTATCACTTCATGGAAAAGCAGGTGAAAGAAACAAGTCTATTTGGTGTGGTGCTGAATCGTGAAGTATTCAACACGTTTACATACAACCTGCAAAGTCTGCGGTTGCGAGATCGGACGATACAATTTTCAAGAAAGGACAAACAATGTTGATACGATGATCAGAATCTTATATACATGCCAATCAATTAATAATACGATGATCAGAATATTATATACATGCCAATTGGGGCGGTTGGCACCTTACCTCCACATGGAATTGACGTGGCCCGGTCCTGATAGACAGAAGTCTTGTCGCTGTCATTCTTGAATTTTGACTGCCTCGTAATTTTATCAGCTGCCCCCCGCCCCCGGCGTTCGTCAGTCAATGTCTTTCTTCGATATAAACGATGTCAGAAGTCGTCAACCCAGGGACGCTTCAAAGTATTTTGTTTAGAAACCTCCAAAGCTTTAGCTGAGAAACGGAAGGAGATGGCTATTGGGTTGTTGGAGGTCCTGCTGGTGAATGCAAAGGGTCTTGCAAACACAGATTTCTTCGGTACAATCTCTTAATTTATTTGTACTTTGCTTGCAATTCAGATTGTTTCCTTTTTCATTTGCTTTTTTTTTTTTTATTTTATTTATTCAAGTTCTTTTTCCATATCAAAATGATAATCTCAAATGGGTGCTTTCAATTTTCATTTTTCTTTAGCTTTTTCTGCGAAGGGAGAACTTTTCCAAGCTTGTTAATGAGAGTTTAGAGTTTTCTTCAAAATAATCATCTTACTCTCATTTTTCATACTTTCATAGCTTTTCTTTCACTGTATTGTTTGGTGAATTATGTATGAATTTCAGTTAAGATCCGAATCCTGTTGCATTATAAAATTCTGCTTCCAAGTAATGGAGTATAATATTTTCGGTGACTGGTACAGGAAATCAGATGTGAACTAAAGGATTTTTATTCTGGTGGTTGTGATATGCTGATGTAGGTAAAATTGATCCTTACGTCGTGCTACAAATACAAGACCCAGGAGCGGACAAGCTCTGTGGCCCAAGGTTCGTTCAATTCACGGCAACAGTCTACTATTGAGTACCTTGTTTTCCATATCTGATACAAAGGCGGTGTCTGATGACGTTTTTTAGTTGTCAAAAGCACTTCTAGAGCCCAAATTTTCTTTTTCTTTTGGGTTTGTCAAATCCTTTGTAGTGTTCGGCTTAAAGCAAACAAAAGTGTTTTTTGGGCCTAAGAAGCGCTTAAATGCTTCTTGGTTTATGACATATGCCCCACTGCACCAAAAAACCCACTTGACGACCTTTTACCATGTATAAAATCCATGTCATTGTCACACATACAGTTTAATAAATGCAAATGGAAATGCTTGTAGAAGAAAGGAAGAGTTCAGGATTGCATTTGCAATTTGGCTTTGGTTTTAGCATGAACCTCATCTATAAGGCATTCTGATAAATAATGCAGATCAGGGCGGACGACCGACGTGGAATGAAAGATTTACATTCAGGGTGGAGTATCCAGGGTCTGGTGGCCAGTACCAGCTCATTCTCAAAATCATGGACAAGGATACCTTTACTAGAGATGACTTCCTTGGAGAAGCCACGTAAGAATATGTTCCTGTTAGCAGTCTTAAATTCACAATACTTGACCAAAATCTGAATAATTAAGTCACAAGTTTGAGCATTAGTATGTTGTTTTGTCCTAAATTGTATATCATTTCACTATCCAGAGAATCACTGTAATAACTCATTTGTTTTAAGTTAGTTGCCTGATTCACATCCCAAAATCCATAACATGGTAGCTTCCTATGATGATGATGACACCTGTTGTGAGCTTGCAGAAATTGCATCTCTCCCGGAAGGCCTTTAGGTTTGTGCATTAAATTCCATTTTTCATCGAATAAGTCTGCTAACTAATTCCACGGTAAAGGAAGAACCAGGTAATAAGCTAAGTAACTCTTTTAAGTATAGATAAAATAAAGGTAAATAGAAACCGAATTTGAAAGATTAGATAGATAATTAAGCTTCATGCCACTTGCAGTAAGCATAACTATTTTTAACTAAAGTATTAGAAAGTTTCATTTGACCTCACTAGTGGATCCTTGTCATTTTATTTGAAGTAAAGTTAAATTTGCTTGAAGCATTATAACAAAAGCTCAAATCTAATATAAACTAGCTAACTAAATAAAGCCATATAATTCAATGAAGACTGGATCACTATTTTATCTATGTGACACTTCGACGCAAAAAACAACCACTGTGCTTTAATTATGTTTGTGAGAATATATATATTGTGCCAAAACAAAAGTCCAAATTCTCTCTTGTGAGATTACTAAACAACAGTAAATTGGTTTTTTGTTGGTAGAATCTATGTGGAAGAATTTTTGGCAGAAGGAATGGAGAATGGAACTGCTGAACTACGTCCTCGCAAATATAGTGTAGTTCGAGCTGATGGAACTTATTGTGGAGAGATTCAAGTTGGTCTGACTGTGACCCGCAAGGTACTTTTAGCATTTTCATGATCTGTCTGTATCAATCTTCAAAGTGATTGGCTTGATCTGCATGATGCACCAACGTATATTTTGCCAAATTGTTTAGCTTACTATCACCATAAAAGTATCGGATGCCTCTTTACACAACTTAAATGGAAGGCAATTCGACACAAGATCAAATAAGTAGTAGTCTCGAACCATAGTGAGGGGTGGTAATTCGGGGGCATATATATAGTAGATTGCTTTGAGTTTACCATCATTAAAACTTTTGTGTAACCAAATGTAAATGGTGACCCAAACTAGAACATGCTAAATTCATCCACGGATTTTTTATTAGATTGATTTTTTAAATTTGAGATGACTTACCTCTTAACAATTTATATTGGTTTTTGGTTGATTAAACTGGGAAATTTAAGTTGAGGTGTTTATTCTTTTTATCTTCCGCTGTTTTCTTTGGGTTGATAAGATTGTTGTTTCCTTCTCAGCCTGAGGTGGCAACTGAGGGAGACTTTGGAGGTTGGAAGGAAAGTGAATAATAGCTCTCCGGCAAGTTTTCTATTTGCAAGTTCTGATTGCATGGACAAGTTGTAATCTGTAGAATTTGCAAAAGCTGTATATGCAACTCTTCTGTTTTTAATTCCATCTAAGAATTTATGTAAGATTCCAGAATTTCTTATTTTTCATTATTAAAGAGAATTGGACAGCATTTGCTGACGTAATGTATGCTATCAATCCTTTTTGTTGTCGCATATGATTATGATATGATGACTCTTCGTCAAAATTCAATGACTATTACTTTGGAAAGTAATAGTTATTATGTTTGATGCTTTTATAAATATCGTAATACTGTGTATTTCACCTAAATGTCACGCCCCGCGTGAATAGTGCCCATGAACAGTAACCGTGACCAAGACGTTGTGCGGACAGAATTCGCGCGAGGGAAAATCCGGGACAAACGGGCACATGAGCTTTGGTAATACGACTCGTCGATAGAACGGGTTAAGTGGGGAAATAAGGCATTTGGGCCAAAGATCTATACATTCTTCCTTATTGGCATTATAGCCCAATGTTAGCCCAATTAGCCCAACTTCTAGAATGGTGGCCCAATTAGCCCAAGTTCTAGAATTGTGTAGA
Source organism: Azadirachta indica (assembly GCA_022749755.1). Classification (NCBI taxonomy): domain Eukaryota; kingdom Viridiplantae; phylum Streptophyta; class Magnoliopsida; order Sapindales; family Meliaceae; genus Azadirachta; species Azadirachta indica. The sequence goes on from CM040446.1 coordinate 18,073,587, forward strand.
TAGTATTACCATTTTGACAATTGTGTAGATATTTTCTAGGACATTTCTAGAAGGCCAATCCTAGCCCTCAAAAGTGCATTGTGAGGTGCAATCTAGGCCGTCCATTTTATGTAAGTTTTCCTATAAATAGGTGAGGCCTCATTTGGCCAAACCAAGCAACAAAGCAACCAAGCAAAGCAAGCAATAAACTTGAGTTGTGTAAATCACTCTTCACTCAAACTCTTATTGCTCTCTCTCTTCTATTCATAAGCTTCCGATTTAGCGCATTGCGGGTGTTGAAGGCTTGCTTAGTGAGCGGAGTTGCTAAGCGCCGCACGGTCGAAGTGAGTGAAGAGAGTGAGGCCGTGACAGTTGGTATCAGAGCTCAAGGTTGAGCAACACAAGGTTGAGCGGAGACCTTGTTGAGAGGGAGCTTTCGAATCAAAAGTTGCGTGAAGGGAAACTCTATCAAAAGGAATGGCCAACGTTTCCGACGTTACCATTGCAGGTGAGGAAGCCCAAGTGCGGGGACGTGACGAGCAACGTCCTACCAAGGGTGGAAGCAAGAGGGCGCAGTCCAAGGACATGGTGGCTGGCTTGGACGCTCGAGTAGCTAGCGTGGAAGCTTTTGTGGCAAGTGTAGACTCACGCCTTGACGAGATGGAGCAACGCTTCGACGGGTTGGAAGCGGAGGACAATGCTCTTCGTGAGGTAGTGGAGGTGTCTACCGCCAAGCTCGAGGATGCCTTCAAGCAAGAGTTGCTAGCGGTTCACGACCGTATGTTTAGGGACATCCGAGCCTACATTGATAGGGAACTCGCCACAATTAAGGAGGATGTGGCTTTGTGCAAGCGTGCGGCAGCAAGCGGGATGACTACCACACGTGAAGCACCAAGAGTCGATGTCCCAAGCCCAAGTCCTATAATGGCTCGAGGAGTGCCAAGGACGTGGACAACTTCTTGTGGGGGATCGAACAATATGTCGAAGTGATGGGCATCACCGATGAACAAACCAAGGTACGTACCGCTACCCATTATCTAACCGATGTGGCTATGTTGTGGTGGAGAAGGAGGTACGGTGACATTGGTAAAGGGACATGCACCATCGAAACCTTCGATGACTTCAAGCGGGAACTCAAGCGGCAATTCTATCCGGAAAATGCCGAAGAGGAAGCACGAGGCCGGTTGCGACGCCTCAAACAATCCGGAAGCTTGCGGGACTACATCAAGGAGTTTACTAGCTTGGTGTTGGAGATTCCGGATATGAGCGACAAGGATTCGCTCTTTTTCTTCATGGATGGGCTCCAAGGATGGGCAAAGACGGAGCTTAGGAGAAGAAGTGTGCAAGATCTTGCAACCGCCATAGCCGTTGCGGAGACTCTCACTGATTACTCAAGTGAGCGATCGATCAAATACCAAGGCCAAGGACAAGAAGGGTGGCCAAGGTAAAGGTGGGGGAGACCATAGCAAATGGCAAGGAGATGGTTTCCGCAAACCACCTAGCGGCAAAGAGAAGCCGAGGAATGACAAAGAGAGGGATTCCAAACCTTCTCGAAATTGCTACTTTTGCGATGGTCCTCATTGGATGCGGGATTGTCCGAAGAGGAAGGCATTGAACGCCATGGTGGCTCGTGCGGAGGAACCACCAAGTCGAGAGGGTGACGCGGCGATGGGTTCTTTGCAACTACTCAATGCCATTCGAGCAGTTCCGGAGGCACAAGCAAAGGGGCTTATCTATGTTGATGTGGTGATCAACAAGGTACGTACGAAAGCCTTAGTTGATACGGGTGCCTCACATAATTTTGTGCAGGTTGACGAGGCCAAACGACTAGGTCTCAAGGTGACCAACAAAGGCGGCACCATGAAGGCAGTAAATTCGGTCGCTAAACCAATCAAAGGCGTAGCGCAGAAGGTTGAAACCACCATCGGAGAATGGAAAGGACCGGTAGATTGGTCGGTAGTACCTATGGACGACCACAAAATTGTGCTTGGAATGGATTTCTTCGATCAAATGAAGGTCGTACCGGTACCATTTGCCAACACCATGTGCATCCTTGATGGAGGCAAGGCGTGCATGGTCCCGATATCAAGATCAAGTAAGGTGGAGACTAAGACACTCTCGGCCATGCAATTCAAGAAGGGTTTGAAGCGCAAGGGTCAAGAGAGTTACCTTGCCTTCTTAAAAGAATACGACGAGGATGGCGATGCGGAGGTGAGCAAAGGGGATGTTCCGAAAGAGGTAGATAACGTCCTCAAAGAGTTCAAAGATGTAATGCCCGATGAGTTGCCCAAGAAACTTCCACCAAGGAGGGAGGTGGATCACAAGATTGAATTGGAGCCGGGCACCAAACCTCCCGCCATGAGTCCATACCGACACGCTCCACCGGAGTTGCAAGAGTTGAAGAAACAACTCCAAGATTTACTTGATGCGGGCTACATTCGACCATCTAAGGCACCATTCGGCGCTCCGGTTTTGTTCCAAAAGAAGAAGGATGGGACGCTACGGATGTGTATCGATTATCGGGCACTTAACAAGGTCACCATTAAGAACAAATATCCAATTCCACTCATTGCCGATCTTTTCGATCAACTTGGGAAAGCACGGTACTTCTCTAAACTTGATTTAAGGTCGGGATACTACCAAGTACGCATAGCGGAGGGAGATGAGCCAAAAACAACATGCGTAACAAGGTACGGTTCCTACGAATTTCTAGTCATGCCTTTTGGACTAACGAATGCACCGGCTACTTTTAGCACTTTGATGAACAAGTTATTCCATCCCTATCTCGATCAATTTGTGGTGCTATACTTGGATGATATCGTTGTGTATAGCAACACCTTGGAAGAACATGTGGCACAACTTAGAAAGGTGTTCCAAGTATTGCGAAAGAACGAATTATACGTGAAAAAGGAGAAGTGCTCTTTTGCGCAACGAGAAGTTCACTTCTTGGGCCACAAGATCAAGGATGGAACATTGATGATGGAAAAGGCTAAGGTGCAAGCCATTCAAGAATGGGAACCTCCGACCAAGGTACACGACCTCCGATCTTTCTTGGGGTTGGTTAACTATTACCGTCGCTTCATCAAGAGTTACTCGGCAAGAGCAGCCCCACTAACTGACTTACTAAAGAAAAGTCGCTCGTGGAATTGGACCGAGGGATGCCAACATGCCTTTGAAGATTTGAAGAAGGCAATCATGGAAGAGACAGTTCTTGTGCTGCCCGATCACACAAAACCTTTCGAAGTACACACCGATGCCTCGGATTTTGCCATTGGGGGTGTACTCATGCAAGAAGGACGTCCCATTGCTTTCGAGAGTCGTAAGCTCAATGAGGCGGAAAGGCGCTACACCGTGCAAGAAAAGGAGATGACGGCAGTCATCCATTGCCTTAGAGTATGGCGACACTACTTGCTCGGGAGTCATTTCGTGGTTATGACGGATAATGTAGCTACAAGCTACTTCCAAACGCAAAAGAAGTTAAGTCCGAAGCAAGCTCGGTGGCAAGACTTCTTGGCGGAATTCGACTACGACTTGACATACAAACCGGGCAAAGCAAATGTGGTGGCGGATGCATTAAGTCGAAAGGCGACATTGGCGGCCATTAACCTAAGTATTCCCGAGGGAAAGCTAGTAGGGAGGATCAAAGAAGGATTGACCCAAGACCCTCTAGCCAAAAATATAGTGGTGCTCGCACACGAGGGGAAGACAAGACGGTTTTGGCTTGACGACGGATTGCTCTATGCCAAGGGGAGGCGAATTTTTGTGCCAAAGTGGGGTGGTTTGAGGAAAGAGCTTATCAAGGAATGCCATGATTCCAAGTGGGCTGGACACCCCGGGGCTAAGCGCACCAATGCTTTGTTGGAAAATTCGTACTATTGGCCAAGGATGCGGGAAGATGTCGAGGCCTACGTGCGGACATGTCTTGTATGCCAACAAGACAAAATTGAGCAACGAGCATCCGGCGGGTTACTTGAGCCATTGCCAATTCCGAACAAGCCATGGGAAAGCGTTTCCATGGATTTCATCACGTCACTACCGAAATCGGAGGGGTATGGAAGTATCATTGTGGTGGTGGATCGTTTTAGCAAATACGCGGTTTTTACACCGGCACCTACGGATTGCACAGCGGAAGAAGCTGCAAAATTATTCCTAAAGCATGTGGTGAAGCTTTGGGGAGTGCCGAATAATATTGTAAGTGATCGCGATCCACGGTTTACCGGGAAGTTTTGGTCCGAGTTATTCAAGCTACTTGGAACGGATCTTAATTTTTCTACAAGCTTTCATCCTCAAAGTGACGGACAAACCGAGCGTGTCAATGCACTGCTCGAATTATACTTGAGGCACTATGTGAGTGCCAACCAAAGGGATTGGGCCAAGTTGCTAGATGTGGCTCAATTTTCTTACAACTTACAGCGGAGCGAGGCGACTAATAGGAGTCCGTTCGAGATTGTGTTGGGTCGACAACCGATGACTCCACATGCACTAGCCTCAAGTTATGATGGAAAAAGTCCGGGAGCCTTCAAGTTCGCCAAGGCATGGCATGAACAAGCCGATTTAGCTAGGGCATACCTAGATAAGGCGGCTAAGAAGATGAAGAAGTGGGCGGACAATAACCGGAGGGACGTGGAGTTCCAAGAGGGGGACCAAGTCATGGTGAAACTCTTGCCCCAACAATTCAAGACATTGCGCAAAGTACACAAGGGATTGGTTCGACGTTACGAGGGACCATTTCCGATCATAAAGAAAGTGGGCAAGGTGTCATATCGAGTTCTTCTTCCCCCTAAATTGAAGATTCACCCCGTCTTCCATGTAAGCATGTTAAAACCTTACCATGGAGACGAGGAAGACCCGAGCCGAGGGGAGTCAAAACGGGCTCCAACTGCTGTGGTAACCTCTTTTGAAAAGGAGGTTGAGTGTATTCTTGCGGATCGACGAGTTCGAAAGCGAGGAGTGCCGAACTACACGGAATACTTCGTCAAGTGGAAGGGATTGCCCGAAAGCGAGGCTACATGGGAGCATGAAGATGCACTATGGCAATTCCAAGAGCACATAAAGAGGTTCCGTGAGGAAGACGCGACGAGGACGTCGCGCATTTAGGTGGGGGAGAATGTCACGCCCCGCGTGAATAGTGCCCATGAACAGTAACCGTGACCAAGACGTTGTGCGGACAGAATTCGCGCGAGGGAAAATCCGGGACAAACGGGCACATGAGCTTTGGTAATATGACTCGTCGATAGAACGGGTTAAGTGGGGAAATAAGGCATTTGGGCCAAAGATCTATACATTCTTCCTTATTGGCATTATAGCCCAATGTTAGCCCAATTAGCCCAACTTCTAGAATGGTGGCCCAATTAGCCCAAGTTCTAGAATTGTGTAGATAGTATTACCATTTTGACAATTGTGTAGATATTTTCTAGGACATTTCTAGAAGGCCAATCCTAGCCCTCAAAAGTGCATTGTGAGGTGCAATCTAGGCCGTCCATTTTATGTAAGTTTTCCTATAAATAGGTGAGGCCTCATTTGGCCAAATCAAGCAACAAAGCAACCAAGTAATCAAGCAATAAACTTGAGTTGTAAATCACTCTTCACTCAAACTCTTATTGCTCTCTCTCTTCTATTCATAAGCTTCCGATTTAGCGCATTGCGGGTGTTGAAGGCTTGCTTAGTGAGCGGAGTTGCTAAGCGCCGCACGGTCGAAGTGAGTGAAGAGAGTGAGGCCGTGACATAAAGCTCTCTTAACAATTAATTGCATATTCGAAGTTATAGTAACAAAAAGAAAAGTTGTATGAAAAATATAGGAAATAGTATCCAACGTTTGGAAATGGTCCAAAATCACACCCCAAAATTCTCTATACGAATTAGAAAGAAAAGTTTCTGGATGTTTATTAAAAACTATTAAATTATTTGTAAATGCACTAATAATGTTTAGTTAACAGCCGTCTTAACTCAGCCGGTAGAGCCCGTGGTCATTAGTTTCTGATTCGTTGACTTTCAAAAGGGTCAAAACTTTTTTTCTGATTATTTTTGATATTTTAATATTTTAATCCTTGTTTGGTCCACTTCAAAGATTCTTTAAAATGGCAAAGAAGACATATCATTATTACATTACATAACATTTGTTAAATCTTTTAATTCTTGGTCTCCTCTCTCTGTGCGTTCCAAAAAGGCTGGTAATTGTTTTTTAACTGTTCATGGGCTTCACGTCACCACCTCCAGTTTTGAAATTAAATGTTCCAAGTTCATGTGATGGCCATGCACTCCTCCAGTCCTCCACCACCGCCCCCATTCACACCTCTGAATTCTTCCACCGCAATTTTTCTCTTTCTCATGCATTTTTGTTTCTTCATATTTTTCTTTTTTCCATTTGCATCACTTCTTCTTTTCCTGTTAACAACCATCTTTAGTGGCACCCACGATCTCTCGTATATAAACATAATCTCCTACTCATGTAGTTGACTCTTGTCAAGGATTCTTGAATTTGGTTTTTCTTTTTCTTTTCTTTTTTTTTTTTTTTACTTCTCTTTCTGTGAATGATGAAATTTGAAGAGTTTTTGACGGAAAAGAGTGATGAGGAGAAGCAGAAAAGGCTTGAACTTGAGGAGGAGGTGAGAATTAATGAAAATTACCAGTTGCCATTTGTCTATCTTTTGTTTTCAAGTTATGATTTATTCTTTCGAGGAACTTGGTAGACATTCAAATGGTTGCATTATTAATGCCATTCTGATTTATAGGTTGAGAAACTGCAAGCAGAATTAGATGGTGAAGTGACATTAAACAAAGTTTTGAAATCTGCACTTGAAGGGCCTGTGATATCACATCCATGTCTTTCCTCATTGCTTCCGCCCAAGGTAAGAATATTAATTTGGAAGTTGTAATGGTAATTCATTCATTGGAGATTATCTTACAAACAAAGACTTTGTAAGTGCGTGCAGGTTCATGCACTTCTTAAAGAACTGGCAATGGTGGAGGAAGAGATATTTTGGCTAGAGAGAAAAGTTGAAGAGCTAAAAATGAGATTGTATCTTGAAAAGAAACATACCAATGGGTGGCAACAGAAGCAGCAGACAAGATTGCAGCGAGGGAATCACTTGCTATGTGGACCTGGAAGTCCTTCACGGCTCAATAAGGATCTCCAAGTTCGAACCAGATCGCAAAATTTTGAAGAACTCATAAAAGAAAGAATGAGAAGTTATAGAAGAGCTTCTGTGGGTTCTGCATCAGAACTCATTAGCCTGACTCCCACAGGATCGCCTGGTAAACTTCTTATTTACTCAAAATCAATTTTTAAGGTGCTTAGAAACATTAAATAATCCAGAACAAAATTAACATCATTTTGTTTTGTTTTCTGGCTTTTTATGTTTTGAATAGAAAAATTTTGTGAAAAGCCAAGGAGGCATGCCAATAGGATTCCAAAGCATCATATTGACAGAGAAACTACCAATGAGAAACCAAATGTGCTCTCAGAAGAACTGATCAAATGCCTAATAGGAATCTTTTTAGACATAAACCAAGCATCTAAGGATAGAGGAGGATCAGCCGTTGCTCAAAAGCTTACTCTCTACTGCATGAACTCAAAAGGTTCCCAGGCGAAAACCTCATTCAACTGTAAAGCTCCCCCTTTTGCTTTCAACCAGAATGCATCAAATCTTGATCCTTATGGGATACTGCCAGATTTAGATGGAAGCATCAGAGACATAGGTCCGTACAAAGATCTCATTCAAATCACAAGAAGCTCACTGGACATCAATCATTTTACGGAATGTTTGCCAGCAGCCAGGAAATTGAGGTTGATTCCAGGTTCTTTGAGCAAATTATGATCATTTAAAACATCTATGATTCAAAGTTAATCATCTTCTGTTTTCTTTTATGTTTTTGCTTTGTGTTCCAGGGTTTTGATGGATAAATTATCAAATGTGGACTTGACATTCTTGACTTACAAGCAGAAACTAGCATTCTGGATCAATATCTACAATGCCTGCATAATGCATGTACTGTAAGACATCTTAAAGCTTCGTTAAGCAGAATCTGAAAAATCGCGAACAGCAACTTAATGGCTCTTTAATTTTATCAAATTTCAGGCATTTCTAGAACATGGGCTGCCTTCCACGCAGGAGAAACTGCTGGCGCTTATGAACAAGGTACTGCAATCAATGTGATCTTCATGACAGACAACAACTTCTCACATAATTCATTATAACTATCATTCATCAATCAATGAGATTTATTTGCAAATTACTGGCTGATCAACATGGCGTTATTTTCATCCAGGCTGCGTTGAATGTGGGTGGTATAGTACTGAATGCTCTGGCGATCGAGCATTTTATTCTCCGGCATCCAACTGATTCAACATCTGTAAGTTTGACATTACTTCTAATGTATGCAGTCATCCAGGTTAACAGATACCACATATGCAATGAAACTCTCAGCTTGAAAATATCGGTGTTGCAAACTTTTGATTTCATCACGATGTCAACCACAGAAAAAACTGAGAGTCATTTTCAAAATACAAGCCATGTTGCAATGAGGTGCCTGTTAAATTTCTCGTACGTAGTCTTCTTCGAGTGGCTGATAAGTTTGGTTGTTGTTTCCAGGGCCCTACATACCAGAAGGAAATGCTCCTCCGGTATGCATACGGATTGGGATACCCAGAACCCAACGTCACATTTGCACTTTGCAGGGGCAGCTGGTCCTCCCCAGCTGTAAGTTTTGTTCCCATGTACCAACGTATTTAGGATGTATATGTTAGAAAGCATTTTCAAAAAAAAAAAAAAGTGTTCCTAAATAAGATGATCATCCGTAAAAGCGCTCAAATATAAATTCTGAAAAACTTTCAGACATATAATATAATGAGTGTATTTGATATGCAGTTAAGGGTATATACTTCAAAAGACGTAGTGAACGAATTGGAAAGAGCAAAAGTGGAATACTTGGAAGCTTCAGTGGGAGTTACAAGCAAGAGAAAGATATTGGTACCAAAGCTTCTACAGTGGCACATGAAAGACTTCGCAGACGACATGGGATCCCTACTGGAATGGATTTACAGTCAGTTGCCGCGTTCTGGGTCACTTAAAAGATTGATAATGGAGTGCCTAAATGGGGAAATGAAAACTCCAGTATCAAAAATGGTAGAAACTCAACCTTATGAATCTGAGTTCCGCTACCTGCTCCCCTTGTAAATCACAATAAAAGAAGACCGGAAATTATAGATTCAGTTTTGCCAATCGTCTCCGGTAACACAACATATTCAAGACATTAACTACATTAGAGATGCTTCGCAATGGCGTGCTCTTTTGTTACAAGAAAATCCTGTTGATCTTTATAAAGAAATTTATACTGTGTCTTTGTAAATTATAATTTTCACAACTTCGTAATTTGTATGCGTTTGATTTGGAACAGAACAAGAATATGTGTAATTGATCCAGTTGATATAAGAGCTTATAAAAATATTTCATTGGAATAAGAATTCTCTCGTGATTTGATTTTACACAAGCAATTTCTGTTAAATGTTGATCACGTGAGTAAAATTATACACTACGTTTTTTGGTTTAAAATCTAAAACATGATTAAAATATAAATTTAACTGAAATTTAAATATAAATGATATATTTATTTTTTATTTTAAAATATTTAAAAATAAATTTTAAATTATTTATTTTAATAAAATAAAAAATTTTAAAAATTAATATTTTAATATATATACTCTTTTTAAAAATAATATTTATATTTAAATAATTTTAATTATATTAGTATAATAATAACAAAAAAAAAAAATAAATTATATTAACATGTATATTATTTATTTAATTGATATATATAATTTTTAATCAATAATATAAAGATCAATAAAAATTAAATAAAAATAATAAATTATATTATAATATAATTATGATTACGTAAATATATAAATTTATTATAATAATTAAAATATAAAATAAATAGGATTGACAATAAAAAAGAAATAAATTAAAAATTATTAACTTATTAATAAATAATTTAATAAAATAAAAATATTTTTTTTAAAAAATAAAAATATTAAATTATTTAAATATTTATTCTTTAAATTAAAATTGTTAATTTAATTATATTCAAATATTTTTTTTAATTATTTAGAAATAAATTAAAAACAAATGATTTTAAATATTTAAATAATTATAATCAAGTTTTAATTAAAAACATAAACAACTCCTAGTAGAGATATTTCAACAATCAAATAAACTCGAATCGGGAGAAGACACCGATTCCGAAGGAATATCACTATAACGGAAACAGAAAAACCATAAAAATTGAACAAACAAGAATATTCTTTATAAACATAAATTAAAGGAGTTGGAAATGGAAAACTTTCAATTATTTCCCGAAGGAAGATGTTATGCGCGGCCTAAGTTAACGCCAAGCGTTCATAATCTACAGGAAACAGCAACAGAAAATGACCCGACTACCAACACAAGTACTTGAAGGATTTCCATATAACAGCAAAATTATAGATATGATAATGCTCCTGTGCACTGTACAAGTAGTAAACTTCGCGGACATTCAGAACAAATGCCATAAATTAACAAATGCAATCAAGATTTTAGATCACAACAGCTGATTACCTCTTTCAAGTTCACACTCGTTTCCTCTTCAAATGAAAGCACAATTCCCTGTTTTCACTCTGATTACGAGTCATTAGCAGAGGAGTCGACTAAGAAATTCACAATTCTGTTTAACAGATTTAGGCCAAATACAGTTTCTTCACAGTTTACTTTAACTGAGACGTTCAATGGTTCAGAGACTTTTCCTTCAACAGTGATAGTAATCAAGCAAGGAATTGAGCTGCTCAAGATCTTGCTGCTGAACCGTAAGGACAAACCGGATGCATCATCAAGCTTGGCAGCAATAGGCATATCCACAGATACCAGTGAAACATTTGCATTGCTAAGCATCTTTAATACTAGGCTCTCGCATATTACAAGATACTTGTCTTTCACTAATAAACTGTCGCCAGTGTCTTTGTTCATCTCCCCAATGTGGTCGGTGAAAGTGCAGCTGTTGTACAAATGCAAGAAATTTAATCAAGAACACTAAAACACAACAAAAATGCAAAGAAAAATATAGAAAAAATTCAAATGAGAAAACACAATCCAGAACCCATGAGCCCCTTCAATTGAAGAATAGTGCCAGGTGAAAAGGGAAAAAAATTGTGTCAATGTATACACTCGGATGATCAGGATCCCATAACTATCTGTAACTATAATAACATAACCTAACAAACAAGTAACGACAACTACCTCCTTGTGTACTCAAACATTCCTGGTAGATGAGATTCCTTATCTAAGAAGGCTTCTATGTCCATTGGAAGAGGTTTTATGAAATATCCAATGTCAGGCCGCAACTTAACAGGTAGCTTCTTGCCATTACAATGCAAGGCCAGCTTCAGAGGCAGTAGATGGTGGCGGAAGCGAACCTGGAGAATCCTCTTCATTGTTTGACCAGGTTCCAGACAAGTAATCTCCTCCATGGGCACCAATGTTGGCACATCAATATGAGATGTCAAGGAGCTGGAATATCAAGATAACAGGGAGAGACAAAAGTTAGTGTTCAAATAAGGGAAGAAGCAAATTAGTTGTAAAATCAATTACGATCACAGAAATACCAGAGTCATAGCATCCAAAAGGAAAAGTTGATGCAAAAATCTATGGATGGTGCACAGCAAAACAAGCAAACTTGATAACAGTACTATTGAAACATGCTCGTAATCTGAAAAATGCAAAATATTACACCAAATATACTTTAAAGATTGATAGAACAAATATTATGTCACCCAAAAACAATAAAAGTAACATACTAAAACCAGTGAACCTGAAAATCTACTTGGTGTCAGTTTAATTCGGTCATGTAGACCCACTCTTTTGAACATAGATCTAAAAATTACATCTGAACTCAAGGCTTCTAACATACCACAAGAAAGAATTTAAATTGACTAACTACAAGAGGACCTACATTAAGCCATGAACAAAGCAAGAAATCTTTCACTCATGTCCAACTACTGACGCACTTAACAATGTAAAGGACCATGCTCATCATGATTTCCATACATCTTTCAAGGATGGACTCTGAAAATCCACCCAAAAGATTAGAAAAGAATTTACTTGCATGTGACATATGAGACTGAAAAAGGCCATCAGATCTTAGATAATAAAGCTTGTCATAACAGAGCACCTCAACTATTGGCCCAATTACACACCAACTAATGAACTGTTTCATAGAAAAATATATAAAGATCACCTGTCTGTAGCCGATGCTGGGTCGACAGAATCTAAGGCTTTGGACAACTCCTCATCCACCAAAGTAACTTTCAACATGGGCTCTGAAGAACAGTTCTCAAAGAAAACTTCTAGACATACAAGTAGAGGGGATATGGTTGAAGTTTCAAATGATGAAAATGAATAATCCACCTTCAACCCATTTCCATTTGTAGGATCTAAAAGTGTATAGACTTTAGCCTTCACTCCGCACCCAATATTCCCAACAGAAATTCTTGCTGAAGATTGACGGACTTGACTTTGTTCAGATGTACTAGGATTTGATGAACCAGGTTGCTCATCCAACCATGATTCAAAAGCCCTCTTTGACATCAATTCATCCAGATCACCAAACCCAGACTGAGAGGTTCCATTCTGATTGCTACTAGCATTTCCAGCATCTGAAATCTGAATCAATGGATTAGAATCACCATCACTTGCAGAATCATCAGTGCCACCGTCATCCCTTGAGGCCGTAATAGATTGCTGAGAATCATAGTCCAAAGAACTTTCCTCATCCAAAGATCCAGATGTGTCAGGATCATCAGTCCCATTGGAATCATTATAAGTAGCTTCCTCCCCTAATGCAGTTGTTCCCTGAACTGAATTTGACAACTGACTGAGGTCATCACATAGCCAAACTGCATGGTTTTGGAAGAGGTTCATATCCTGGAGCTGCATGAAGAACTATTTGTGAAAGAGATCCAGGAAGATAAAACCTATCATTAATAGGTTCAGAAGATGTTAGTGTTGCTTGTTTCCTAAAAATGGATTCCACAAGTACATGTGGCAGCTCCTTATTTTTGGGTAGAACATTTGTTTCCTCCACCAGCCCTTGGGAACCTAAATTGTGTGAGAAAAGTTTCTCAAAGAAACGGGCTCGGTCACGAACATCATAATTCAGATCACATTCAGCCAGCTCAAGCAGATAGCTGAAAAGTCTTTTAAATGTGCACAGATCTTCACCTTTTGCATGTAATAGGACCTGGTAGCAAATGCCAGTAAAAGAAAATTGTGATTTCTCTTCACCATCAAAAGGAAATAGTAAAAGATGCAATTTCAATGCCACATCACCAATTAACACTAATTTTATGAGATTCTAATCTCTAAAGTGGGTTGTACTTTTCTATTAACTAATTCATTCAAGCATTGAAACTTGACAACCAATCAAGAAACAGAATTTTAATCTGACTGCAAAAAATGTCTGGTTTAACTTCAGAAAACCAAATGGTTCCCTCATACCAGAAGCAATTTAGTACACAGAATCGAAACAAGCATAGACTGAAGGCAATGTCAGGAAGAAGAATGGTTAAAGTGAAAAGTACATACTTTAACCTTATCTTCCTTTTCCCTTTACATTCATCACAAGCACATCACCATTTTAATTTATAAACTTACAGCAACACTGGTAAAAGAATTGAACCTATTAATGTCTCTATACGGAACAATGGAGCCCAATTCATGAAGTCCAAAGCTCATCACAAAATCAATTGATTTTTCTGGTTTATATTTCATTGAGAAGCTTTGTTTTTTGAAAAGAACAAATTTGTATCCTAATGATTGAAAATGTCTCTAATACTTCAGGAACCAATCATGGACATGAGAGGAAGATGGAATAATGACAGCTAGAAAACTTTGACAAGTAATCAACTCACTGATTCTTCAAATACCTTAATGTTGGTATTCAGGGTCTGAAGCTTTGTTTCCACTGCTTCAGATGTAAAACAACAAGCAAGATAGTTGAGTACTGTGGTTAGCATCCTTGGAATGACGTCTCCTAAAGAACTGTATTCTCCCACCATCCAAATAATCATCACACGTGCTGCAGATACCTTGATTGAATCCAAACTACGAACCAACTGGATTATAACCTTTAAAAAAGAGAGTTCACTTATTCAATACACAGAGCATCAAACTACCACAAACAAGATTGCCAGTAGCAGTATGTCTAACTTATATGTCAACAAAGGGATCAAACCAAATGGAACATGGAAATCTCTCATTTTACAATAAAGGATATAATATGCCACATGATTTTCAATGAAGCACCTATACAGTAGTCCTGCTGAGGTGAATATGTATCATCTGTTTAAGGGAGAGGATTAACAGTGAGAGCCAGAGCCACAACCTCTCTATAAATATTGGTGATAACATAGGAGAAGAAAGCATTGACAAAAAAGAAGCTTCATTTTGATTCACATGCACATTTATAGTTCATCTATTTAATGGATAATTAAACAGATATAATTCGCTTATGTGATCAGGTATTCAGATAACTTCCTCAAAACGCTCATGAAGACTTCAGTTTTATCCATCCTTTTACTATTTTGATCTACAAAAAATGTATGTAATATCAGGAATAAAAAGAGTTAATAAATACCACAATCAGACAATGAATGGCACGAGGATTTCCAACTTCTATGTACATATACTGTTTTCTTAATACAAATTAATTAATTGGATCCTTTCAAAAGTTATGACTGAATTTTAGTCTTACCATGGGCACTGGCTTCCCAGTGGTAATCTTAATTTCAAATTTCAAATTTCAAATTTCAAACAAAAAAAAAGAAATAAGAAGAAGATGAAATATAGAGCACATTCAAATAAACAATTAAAATAGATAATATGGTAGCCATGGAGCAGAAAATTGTCTCAAAAATGAAACACAATATATGTTACTTTTTCTCACACATTCCAATATATTTTCAGGATTCAGATATAAGTAAGCAGATGAAAAGCTGGAGATGCATGGCAGCAGCTGAACAGATAATAGTAAAAGAGAAATACCTTCTCATGACTGGATGGATCTTGCTTTATGATTGATTTAATAGACATTATTGCTTGAATCAAGACACCAGCTTCTCCATTCCCAGACCCAATATCACTAGTAAAAGATTCTGCAGTTTTGAGCTGATTTCAGAAACCTAGGAAGGAAACTTAAGGTAAAGATCAATACAGAAAAAGTTGCCTGAAACAGACCCTGTCTAGTCAAAGCTGCTTGAAACAGACCCTGTCTAGTCAAAGCTAATAGCCCTTCTATGCATGTGGCCGCCATTTTTGGAAGTTGTTGGGCACATAAACCTATGGCAGCAACAGTATCAGCAGCAAATCTCCTGTCTGGATCTCTAATATAATCCTAGGAACAAGCTAAAAGATAAGCATGAATCCAAGAACTTAAAATATGTAAATATACATGCATGTGTACGTGTGCATGCATTGGTTGCAAGCACATATATCATATACGTGCATAAAGATTAATCTAGGAATTGATCAACAAACTTCAAAATTAAAGCCAATGATTTAAATACTACGACAAGGCCTTAGTTTTTGGCGTCAGAATAGCATACTAGGATTAGTAAGCAGATGTGTCAGTTAAGATTCCCTCTAATTCCCTTGTGCCTTAGTTTACTGCTTTATTGAAATCACATACAATATTTAACATTGCACCATATCCTGTTCTATTTCTTATCGGTGCGATAACAATTACTATCATTGCATTTCACAAATAAATGAATTTGAAGTATTCTGTCAGCAAAGTTCCAAAGAAACATATTTACAGCATCATGACCTCATAAATTGAAAAATTGTCCTCCAATGACTACATAAGCTTATAGCTGTAGCAGCCGTTTCACTTCTTCGATAGTCTAAATTTTTCAGTAACTTATTTCTTTCCATTGATTTGCCTTTAAGCCTAACCAATTCCAAATAATAATATTATTGTTAATTAAAGACTAACCTGTTCTAGGCCTTAACCATGCAGCCCACACGCCAAATCATGTCCCACCTTTTTACCTATTTTTACATTTGGATCTAGAAAGGATGGTCTCACAAGTCTTCAAATTCTCTAAAACTAACAAATAACTTTCATTCTAACAAGTTGCCCCCCAGTCATCCCATCCCATAGAATATCCCACAAATATTTCTCACACCCTGGAACCCCCACCTCCCACCAGCCAAACTTTCTGTATTTCTCCCTGCTTGAAAAGCTGTCTTGAATAAACATTCCGTTAATGCAAATATAAAATAATGGGGTGATATCACGTGGTGTTCAGTCAAGTGAAACATCCTGAAAAATAAATAAAAAAAAATAAAATAAACTTCATAGACCAATGAAAGGCCTTAAATATTATTTCTACCAAACCAATAAGTGCAGAGAAGCAATTTATTACGTAACATCCAGAGGTCACAATCACAAATTTAACAAAAACAAAGACGCAAAAATTTTCACATTGAAGAAATTCATACAGAAGGCAGACAACTATTGTAGATAATGGGAAACATACAACCATGAAAACAGAAAATACTACCTGAAACTCTTTAAAAACAGATGAAATGGATGACTCCGTAACAATAAAAGACAGTATCTCAAGCTTCAAAGCTTTGATTTGATATGACTCTGAAGAACATATGAAGAAGTCTTCATAATAGGGCACAAAGAGACGAGGCATTGCTTTGGCAAACACTTGAATGTTGCAAAGAACCTGCATAGATCAATTGCCATAACTGTCCTTATAATCTACCAAACATTTACTGAAAATATAACAAACACTAAGTAGATCAGCCAAAATCCAATATTTTGAGCGGGAAAATACAAGAACCATTTCAAAACACCATAGGCTGCAGTAAAGAGCTTTTTAGCATACAGGACATCAAAAGCATCTGTTTATTTAGTTTATTGGAGTATTATCTAGTTGTACTATGCACCATGCCGTACGGGTTTCTGCCTATTCTTCAACTGTATTAATCTGATACTTAAAATGACCATAATATCTAAAAGATTTCTAGTACTCTAGTGTTCAAGTCAAAAACTCATGTTTTCAAAATTTCTGCTTTGATTTACCAGAACTTTTTCTAATTTCCTTCCTGAAATTTAATTTAAATGATATGAGATCTTATTGCTTCTGGAAATGATAACAGTCTCAAAAACACGATAACTAAAGAGAGGAAAAGATAATACTTCCTAAAAAATTATAATAATAATAATAATAATTAATTGTTCGTTAAAATCGAACACTACAACATCTCCTCACCATGATTTATGCATATGAACATACCAAAGTCTATACCACAAAAAATAATTTAAATAATAGATATATCAAAAATATAAAATAAAGAAAATACCACATATTTTGAGGCATTAGATGATCTCAAGACAAACAAGAGTGGTTTAACAATTCTCTGGATATCTTCCTTTGGAGCCATAATCCAGTGTACACCAGCTGCTGCAAGTACTACTGCACTGTTGTGACTCCATAGTAATGGCGATGTGCATTGTAGTAGGATCTTAACATCTTCATTACTCTTGCCAGATGTAAATTGTACAGCATCCGAATTAGAAGAATCCTTGGCATAACTTGACCGTGTTAAGTATTCACCCAGCCCTTCAATATATGACCGTGCAACAGAATATGCTAATTCAGAGTAATATCCCTTCTTTGTGTCACCGGTGTCCTCTAATGCAAAGTTGAAATCTGAATCATCCTTTTCAAAAGGGGAACTCGCTGTACAATGCAAAGAAGACATAATTGATTCTTTTACAAGTCCATGACTTGCTATTACGTAACGCAGAAGGATCCCAATCAAGACTATCTGACCCCACTCTTCCACATCAGGAAGAACATGACACAAGTTTCTATAATTTCTTCCAATCAAAGAAAAATTATTTGGACAAATAGAAGCAAATGCAGCGGCAGCAGCTCCAACAACTCCAGGGGAATGGTCTTTTAACAAAATTCCAACTATCTGCATAGGATAATGCATTGTATATTTTTGTCAATGTAACCAATATTGGATGTAATAGAGTAAATTGAATTTCCTCTACCGGTTCCTATCAATGACATTTATGGTTTTGATATAGCTTAAAACATACGGTCTGGATTCAAGTTTCAAGAAATTCACAAAAACAATCTCCAGCATTAAACTTCTAAATTACTATAAATATTTCTAAAAACAAACACAAATTCAACATAGAACTTTCAACACCATGTGGGCACTCAAGACTTTAAATAAGCTCCCAAGACAATCCTTGCCGAAGAAAATTCCACAAAAAGAAATATAACTGCTTAAAAAACATGGCAAAAAAATGTCTAGTCCGGCTGCAGAGTGTTTGGTAGGAATGGGAAAAAAAAAATTATGAAAAGAAAACCCAAGAAAAACCACCCATTATAATTTATGTGTGAAATATGTTCATTTCCAAAAAGACAACAGAATTAAATAAAGATAAATCATCCAATGTTCCAAATTATAACCATCATGAAAAAAATCTAGGTTCAAACAATCAAAAATATTAGAAAATTTTTTATTATGGGCCAATATAAAATCAATTACACCTCTTCGATGGCAGAGGCATTTTCGTCCTGGCGCAAATCGTACAACTTGGGAAGAGCATTGGCCGCACATTTTCTAACATAAACAGACGGATCCCTAGCACACTTGTTCACAGCCACCAGAACAAGAGGTGAAATTACATGTAGACGGATACCCGCCATGGCACGAAGTGCCCATGCCCTCACCAATGGATTTGGATCCCCCAAGTCCTTCTGGAAACAATTGATTGATAACAGAGCTTCATTTGGACGCCTACATAATCGAAGAAAACAATAAGCAACCTAAAGAATTTACTTGGGAAAAATCAAACCGAGCTTCCTCAGACATGATAGAAAAGGAATATCTTCATAAATTAGTTGGTTCCCCCTGCTTGATAATTTTTGGTTGAAACCTGAATTTATAATTGCTTATGTAGTACCATTTGATAATCCTATAAAAAATTCATTTATAAAAGAGTACAGCCCTGTAGAATTTGACAAGAATATATTTTGTCAGCTGATAAGATCTCTTAGAGTAGTACAACAGGTTAAAATTCCACTCACATTGAGGTTGAGGAGGGATTTGCTTTACATTCATATAACATGGAAAAGATTAAAAAGAAGGCATGAAGTTTATGCATACTTGTCAGTGTAGTTGGTTAAACTTTTAAACTGCCAGGAATGGCATGGCATCCACATGGATAATCCTTAAAGAAAGTATTCTCCACAAAAATGGAGCATCCAGCGGCCTTACCAGTATCCATTCTCAGTGGTACTCAACTTGATTATCACAAGTTAGCGTATACGTGACAGAGTACAAAGATCATTCTAAAAGGAACCGCTTCATTAAAAAATGCTATAGAATAGAACCATATCCAATACACCCCTCTTAACATCCTTATTAGGATGAAGACAGAGTAATGACTTGTTTTATAAAAATAAAAATCACTTTTACAGTAGATAATGAAAATAAAATTGGTTTTGTCACGTACTTTTCAGCATAATGCAAGAGGTACAAGTAAACCAGCTTCTTTACTTCCAATGATTGCGATGCCACATTTTTAACAACCTGTAATGCCATTAACCAAAAGTAAATAAATAAACAAATCCCAAGTAAGGGTAAGAAATTAACATTCAATCAATTCATAGTATGAGAAGGGGTTCATGGTAAGACCAGAATCATGACAAAATCAAACTGAAGCAAACTGAAACCCTTATATTCAGGCAGAATTAATAGAAGATTTCCACAATTCAGTATTCAAGCAAGGAAATTCGGACAACGAAATGGTGAATAATGCAAAAAGTAGAAAGCAAACAGAATTGAAGAAAAATTAGATAATCAACTGAATCAATCAAATTCAGTACATTAACCATTAGTTCCGGATTCAAATTCTTAATTTCATTCTTTTTCAATTAGTCTCTTCTAAACTTCGTCAACACCGTAATACATCACTAGCGTAAATCAACACAAATCAACGTGATGGTAACCGTAAGAACCTGAGGGAAGAAATTGGAGACATCGAAGCCCTGAGCAATGAGCGCCAAGAGTCGCTTCAGAGCCTCACACTTCTCGGAATCAAATTTGCTGTCAAGTAGTGGCGCGATGTTCACATCTTCCGGATCATCGTACAGGTGAGCGTCCGTACCGATCCGGAACACAATTGTCGACGCCTTGCTTAACGTCTCTGCTGTGGCGCCAAATTGCGGAAACATTTTTGGAATATATATTATAACATATTTTGCAAATGTAAGAAATTGAAAGAGAGAGAGGGTTTTAGTTTTTCTTGAAGATCAAGAGAGTTGTCAGCTGCGGAAAGTTTGCAGCACTGGCTAACTGGCGACTGGAGATGAGGTCTGTTTGGTTAGCTGGACAATCAGGCTCTGGTTGGGGAAGGAATGGAACTGTCTACGGGTTTGGGAAAATAATATGATGTCGGATTAGCAGTGATTTTAGAATGTGGTTATTTTTAAAGTTGGCCATTTTAATAGTCTTCATAATCGACATATATATTCATGGTTCACTTAGAAAACCCTCCAAACTTATACTAAATTTTCAGTAATATCTATTGTTTAAAATTTGTTATAAAAATAATTTATTTAAATTTTTTTAAATAAAAATATCTTTAATAAAAATAAATATTAATCATTTTTACAAACTTTTTTAAGATATTTTAGTTTAATCGAATTATTTTTTATACAAATTTTAAATAGTAATAATCATATCTTGAAATTTTGTAGCTTGGTGAAAAGTCAAACAAATTGGATTGAGAGAACAAAATACTGTTTATTTTTATAATTTGCTCGCTTTGAATCTGACTGGCATGGGCCAGTAACCCGCAATCGGATATTTATCACCTGGATATTTTTATAATTTGGTCATTTTTATTTTTTACTAAGTTTTGCCAAATTTTTCTTTTAATTATTGACATTCTATTAAATTAAAGAGTCTGTTTTTCTAATTATAGAGCTGCCACAGATTGAGTTCATGCCAAATCAATTATACTCTATTTTTATTTGAACGGGAGGAATTTATAACTTACAACACTCATAATTTGGTGGGAATTGGAACTTCTTTATTAAAGGAGACAGTTTGTGTTTTTCCTTTCCCATCAAATTAGATGTTTTTTTTTTAATAAATTTGGTCATGTTTTATTAGTTTGGATGTTTTTACCGATATGATTGTTTTATCATTATTGTCATTATCCTTTTTTTTTTCCATTAATTCGATTATTTTTAATTATTTCGCATTTGATAATTTGATGGTTATTTCATAAATCTATAATTTATTATTCTAACTCATAAGTGAGAAATCATTGACGATAATATAACACACTGTGTTAACTGGAAAGTATAATATTATTATTTTATTTTATGAAACTAATTAAGAAAAGTGTTATATTATACAAATTGTATTTTCCAACAAGTAAAATTAATATTAATAATATTTTCGTCAAATATTTTGTTAAAAGAATGTCGTTGCAACGTGGTATAATTTTATCGATATTGATAATATTATGCTTATGAAATTAACATTACATGAATTCGTGAACATAAATGATATCAAGTAAACTGAGTAATTGTTCCAAATTACACGTACGTGTGAGATAATGATCAAATTTTTTTATTATTATTACGTGTATTTAGTACTGACCTACTAAGTACTAATAAATATTATGCCATGCCCAATTTTATAATATTGACATTAAATAATATAATAATATTACACCATTGCAATTAATACGGCAGTTTACGTATTATTTAGTAATATGCTATTATATTATAATTAATGCGGTACATCGTACATTTACTCGTGAATCGAAGTATTGGTCCATGGCCCGCTGAAGGCTAACCCATGTCAGTTGAACGAGGCAATTGCTTGTCGCTAGGCCTGGCCATAACCAGAGAGCCTGCGTTTACAACTTGGTCAAAAGTCAAGTACAAAGCAACCGTTGCAGAGGGCAGAGAGAGGAATGGCCCGCTTTGGAATCTGAATCATCCATTTAGTTGTGAAGCAGTGTAATTTCATTGGAGGGTGACGTTGGTATTATACGATCGGGTAACCAAATCACCAATGACCAAACTGATCAACTGCCAGTGTCCGGTTAAAACACGGCTCCTTTGGCGCGTGCATCTGCATTATATGTGAGAAAATATTAATAAGAGAAATAACTAAAAATGCTCTTATTTTATAACAAAAATTAAAAAATATCCTCCTTAAAAAAATTTATTTAAAAATATCATATTTTAAGTTTTTTAGATAAAAATATTCTTAATACCTAAAATTATCCAACTTAATTGGAGTTATTACAACAAATCAAAACTATCACCTTCAAATTAATTTAACAACTCGAAACTATCACTTTTAAGTATGCAATGCAAAAATAATACTTTTTGAATACTATAAAATACAAAAGTAATACTTTTGAATTATTGTAGTAAAATAAAAGTAACATTTTTCGAGTTATAGCAACTCGAAACTAGCACTTTTGAGTACATAACGAGGTTTTGTAGGAATGTAAAAGTAGTAATTTTTGACTTAATGTAATAATTTAAAAGTATTTTGTAAATTTTAGACATAATGGTTTTTAAGTCTAAATATGTATAAAAAAAAAACATTTTTGAATAAATTTTTTTAAGAAGAATATTTTTAAATTTTCGTTATAAAACAAAGATATTTTCGATTATTTCCCTATTAGTAAAGAAATTTTATAACAAACGAATATGGCACATTATTTATTTTATTGTATTATAGGTAAGGATGACAATGCATATTATTTTCACTAATATCTTTTCTATTCGAATACGATAATTATAAAAAAGAATGTGGACAGAATAGGGTAAAAGAATTTAACATTCATATAAGATATAAATGAATTCTAGATATTTTAAAATATTTTGCAAATATTTGCATAAAATATCTATTTTTTCGTTTTTCTTAAATTATATTATCAAAATTACGTCATTTTAATTGTCTAAAATAATATAATTTAGTTAGAGAGAAAAAAAAGTCAATTTCGTAAATTCTAAATCTTAATCTAATCTTTAATTTTTTTATTCTTTCACCATCAACTCTACTACACACCACTGGTTATTTTGTTGTCATTTTATTTTTTATAAAATACTTATATATCCTGCAAATAACCGTTGTAAATATGGATAAAATACATATATCAAAATTTTTGTAGTATATATATATATATGTAAATATTAGGATATACATACCGCGTATCGTATCTGTTATTATTCCTAATTATGGAAGCCCTTGAACATAATTCATATCCATATTTCAAATTTTTAAAATAAATATCGAATATAACCTAAATCAAAAATATTTGTAAATAAAATTTTATCCCTTCCATTTTTATGCCTCCGTTAAGTACGAAAAGCATATAATTTTTTTATATAAAAATAAGTTTATTTTTTTAAGACATAAAAGATGCAATAACTATTATCATTAATACAAATAATAAAAACAAAACTAAAACTGTTAGTTAAAGTTTAATTTTAAAAAAATTGAAACCCTGAATGTAAAAACCAAACCCATCTTGACTTGCTCCCTAGTTTCTCCCACCTCACCACCAGCCTGACCCCCTCAAAGGCCTTTCTCACGGTCACTAAAATGCCAACGTCACTCGCCAGTCGTAGCCGTCGACACCAGCCTACAACGTCACTCGCCAAAATTGCTCCGGCCGCCACAAATCTACCCGCATCATTCACCAAGGCCTTATAATAAACTTAATAATAAAGTATGTCACGCTATTTATTTTATTTTTCAGGTATTTAATTTAAATTAGTAATTTATTAAAATATAATAACAATAAGAGAACAAATTTAATAGGCATTCCTAACATGATTTCATCTTCTCAATGCATCAACTCTTAATTATCAAAATATTTAACATTAAATTAGCATTAATACTACATATATAATTTTTATATATATTTATTTATATGAACTAGTACAGTAATATTATATTATTATTATATGTCTTATATTTTTATAAAATAAAAGAATATTTTATTTAAAAAATATAAAATTAACAAATTAAGTAACTTATATAAAATTCAAATATTGTTGAAGGAATTCTTGAACTTAGAGATTCGTTTAATTATTTAGCCAGTTATTAAAAAAATTTAAGGTCTACGAATGTCTTATAAAATCGAGTAATGAATGAAATTAACATAAATCTTAGAATTGGAAAATATATAAAAAAATTAAAGAAAATTTTCAACAGCGTCTGAAATTTAGCTCTCAGAGTGAAAGGTACACCACGCGCCTTCAACGGCCGTCTCAACGTCAAGTCACAAAAACCCAACATACTGAAATCCGCAAACGTCGAAGTGATTTTCACTGTTCCCGCAACTCACAGTATCAAACCCTAGTCATCAGCGCCATTTTTCACCTCTACCAAACCAAACATTTCCAACAAGCACACCAATTTCCCATAAATTATAGCTCAAAATTGCGTAATCTCTTGCGATTCCGAGTCAGATACCTCGAATTTTGTGCAGGTCATCTTATGCTTTGCTCGCATTTCGGGCGGGTTTAGTGTCATTTTGTTTTCAATTCATGCATGCTTCGGTTTCGATCGTTCTTATTTGTTCATAATTTGTGAAGGTGTCTTCTCTCTGACAGCATTTCAGCTAATTGCGGTAAATATATATAAATATGTATATAAAATTTATGCTTGCTTCTGTTTATGATCATTTATTCGTAATGCACCGGCTTTGAGATTTTTCTTTTATAGTCGTTTGATAGTGTTCAGCTAATTTGAGTATTCTTTACCTTTTTTTTTTTTTTTTAATAAACAAAAAGAAGCATGCCAGCTTCTGTCTTGAATTTTTATTTACTAGATTATAATGTAGCTCGTTTGGAGATTAGTTAATTTTTTTTTTTTTGCTGTTAATTATTTTCAGTGGTTAGTTTATTGCTTTCGCTCTAAACGCAGATGATAGTTAAATGGGTCTTAAAAGAGAGATTTTAGTCACTATATATACGTGTATTGTTTTCTTTTGCAATTTATTTCAGTGTTTTAGAGTATATGATTCAGAAAGAGAGTTTGGTTCTTTGAATGAAATAAAACAATCATTTTATACATGTGATTTACTGGAGTTACTCCTGTGATGCTATAATTCATATGCGCTAATTTTTATCTTTTGTGAATTTTATTATTTTTATTTACTTATTATTGTTATTTATTATTATAATAATTTTATTATTTTTTGCTGGGTCACGAGAACAGTGAATGATCGTCCTACATTTTGTTGTTATTGGGAATTTTTCTTCCATGCTTTTAGAAATGGGCTTTGTGTTCTTTGCCTTATGATTATCCTCTCGACTAAGTAAGTTTTTGTTTGCTTTATATGACTGTCTTCTCAAGTGCAGAAAGTTCTTTTGTGGATTACTCATATGGTTGTTTCATTGGTATTTCCTGTATGTTGTGAAGATCTCTATGCTAAGTTTTACTTTGATCTCTCTCTTTGGTGAATGACTTGATTGATTGTTTTATTAAATTCTTTTTGGAGCTCATAATTATATTTTTATGGAATTTACTTAAAAATCTAAAATATTCCACTGCCTGGACTAATTGATTTGTTTTGTTTCTTCACCTGAAACCACAGTTACTGTGTTCCTTCAGGATCTGTAACTGTATTCTAATTCAGATACCAGTTGAGATTCAATGGTAAGTTCAATGGATCACAGCTCAGAAGAAGACTCAGATATAAGTGAATCTGAAATGACTGAGTATGGAGAGAAATCTTATGAAAAACTAAAGAGTGGAAACCACAATGTGAAAATCTCAGATGAAGCTTTTACTTGCCCTTACTGCCCCAAGAAAAGAAAGCAAGATTACCTTTACAAGGATATCCTTCAACATGCTTCTGGGGTGGGCAATAGCACTTCAAACAAAAGAAGTGCAAAAGAAAAGGCAAATCATCTAGCTCTGGCGAAATACTTGGAGGAAGATCTAGGAGATGGAGGCAGTCCATCAAAAACTGTGAATGGAGGTGATCCTATGATTGGTTGTAGCCATGATGAGAAGTTTGTGTGGCCTTGGACAGGTATTGTCGTTAATATTCCTACTAGAAGGGCAGAAGATGGGCGGTCTGTGGGAGAAAGTGGATCCAAGCTGAGGGATGAATTGATAAGAAGAGGGTTCAATCCCATGAGAGTTCATCCACTGTGGAATTTTCGGGGCCATTCAGGTTACGCCCTTGTAGAGTTCCACAAAGATTGGCCTGGTCTACATAATGCCATGTCCTTTGAGAAAGCTTATGAAGCAGATCATCATGGGAAAAAAGATTGGTATGCTGGTAATAAAGAAAAAACTGGTCTTTATGCATGGGTTGCCCGTTCTGATGACTACAATTTAAACAATATCATTGGAGAACACCTACGCAAGATTGGAGACCTCAAAACCATTTCTGACATGATGGAAGAAGAAGCTCGGAAGCAGGATTTGCTTGTATCTAATCTGACAAACGTGATTGAGGTCAAAAACAAGCATTTGGAAGAAATGAAGAAAAGATGCACTGAAACTTCAAACTCTGTTGAGAAGTTAATTGAAGAGAAAGATAGGCTTCTTCAGGCGTATAATGAAGGTGGGTTTTCTCTTACATTAATAATTATGAAGAACTGGATTGTGAGAATCCCATGATATTTGAATAAATTATTCTTTTTGCTGCTCTATTTGAATAGCTATCAATTCTTTGATTTCTTGGGAAGAAAATTCGAGATTGCCTTCTTCTGAATCTGTTACATATCACTGTTATTTTATGATATCATGGTGCTTGTGGTATCATTCACTTATGCCATATCTTTTTTTTTTTAACAATCAAGAGATAAAGAAAATACAACTCAGTGCTCGAGACCACTTTCAGAGGATTTTTGGTGACCATGAAAAACTTAAGCAGCAACTGGAGTCTCAAAAAAAAGAGCTTGAATTACGTGGGGTAGAATTGGAAAAGCGAGAAGCACAGAATGAAAATGATAGAAAAACTCTTGCTGAGGAGATTGAAAAGGTACTATTCTTTGTACTTGAATGTTTCACTTTTTGTCATATATTTCATGTGGTCAATGCTAGAAGTTGCTGTTGCGACATGAATTTTATTTCTCTTTTAGAATGTGTCAAGAAATAGTTCACTTCAATTGGCTGCAATGGAGCAACAGAAAGCTGATGAGAATGTTAGGAAACTTGCTGAAGATCAGAAGGTTTGTCTTCCTAAGTTGCTCTGGTTATGATTACAATGCATTCATGTCAATTTTCAGAAATCAGACAAAATATGACAATCTTTGCAACTATTATTCTCATATAGAAGCAGAAGGAGGACCTTCATAACAGAATAATTCAATTGGAAAAACAACTGGATGCAAAACAAGCCCTGGAACTGGAAATTGAGCGACTGAGAGGAACATTAAATGTGATGAAGCACATGGGAGATGATGATGATATAGAAGTTCTGCAAAAGATGGACACAGTGATTAAAGATTTGAGAGAAAAGGAAGGAGAACTCGACGATCTAGAATCATTGAACCAGACTCTAATCATAAGGGAACGAAAAAGCAATGATGAGCTACAAGATGCTCGCAAAGAATTGATTAATGTGAGTATTTCTTCTCCACTAGTCTAAAGCACCTGCACTAGCAATTAACGTGATAATATTGATTTAGGTGGTTTTACAAGATCTTGGAACATACAGATCGTGAGAATTTATAATTTAGTCCTCTCTTGTTTATTGTATTGCTGGATTTATTTTGCTGGCCAGAACTGAGGTTTAGAAGTATTGCAGATGAGATATGAATGGAGGAAATGAATTTGAATAGATAGGGGCATGAAGTATTTGACTTCTTTTGCTGCAGGATAATTATTTATAACCAATGGTGGAAGTCAGTGAGTTGACTCAGCAACTAATGAGTGAATGTGAAAATTGGAAAACTCTACATTTGAAGTTGTGATTATGTGAAAAATGTGCTCTATTGGATCTTATTTAATTGTTTTCTATAGAGAATGATGAGGTCTGTTGGACATGATTTTCTATATGATTTGTGAACTCTGGTTAAGGGCTTAACAATTGCTTCCTTTAGTTCTGCTTGAAGCTTTCTTGCTGTTACTACAGATTTCTCTAGCTTCAGAGGAATTACTGATCCACTCTTGTCATAGGCCATAAAAGAACTATCAACTCGTGGTCATATTGGTGTTAAGAGAATGGGGGAACTCGATAGTGAACCATTCCTTGCAGCAATGAAAAGAAAGTATAATGAGGAAGAAGCAGAAGAGAGAGCTTCGGAACTGTGCTCATTGTGGGAGGAGTATCTTAAGGATCCAGACTGGCATCCATTCAAAGTTGTTAAGGCTGAAGGGAAACATAAGGTCTGCACTTCATTAACCTCCTAAATTTGGCCCTGTTGACAACATTTTTATTTTGATTAGTCCCTGTTCTGCCGTAAATGATTTTGTGCATTTTCTTATATAGTTGGCAACTATGTCTTGAGAATGCTAGAATTGATATCACAAGCATTCTAGGGAAGTTTTTATTGATCTGCAATTAGCTTGTACATTTCTTTACATGAATTTGAAAAAAAATGCGACTGTAAGAGTACTTGCATCATACTTCTAAAGTTTTAGTAATCTCTCTCTCTCTCTCTCTGTCCATGTGTTGCAAAAAAAAAATGCACAAAAGCTTTTGCACTGCTCCTTCTCTATATATTCTTTAAATGAAGATTGTTAATTTGTCACTTGTTTGAAAAAATTTAGCAGTCAGGACATTTTTGCAACTGAGCATTTCATCTATGCTGATTCATGACATACTCTGTCTGCTTAAACTTGTTTATTTATGCGTGTCCACGTGTTAGATGGCTATACGTGCTCAGAATGAAGTGTGAAAGAACTGTTTCAGAGTGTCCTGCTAATTTAACTTGTGAAACATTTAATTGGTCCAAAGTTTAAATATATTTTAATTTCTCTATTTAAATTCTCTACATTCTCTCTTGTTAAATGCTCATGAGCTCCTTGTTATCTTGCTTCCCTTAAAATATGAAATAGTTGATATAATGTTTGTTTCTCATTCAGGAAGTTATAAATGAAGATGACGAAAAACTGAAAGGTATGAAGAGAGAATTGGGTGAAGAAGTGTGCAAGGCAGTGACTACCTCTTTAGTGGAGATCAATGAATACAACCCAAGTGGGAGGTATATAATCTCTGAGTTGTGGAATTATAAAGAAGGAAGAAAGGCTTCACTACAACAGGGAGTTGCATTTTTACTAAGACAATGGCAATTATTAATTCAACGCAGGGGACCAATTGCATGAAGGTTAGCGTGCTTCATTTTAAGTATTATACTATGATTCATGTTACAATTCTCTTATTTTGTAACATACCAATTTTCACATCCCTGTAATTTTGGTATTTTTTGGAAGAAAAAATGCTTGCTCATTCTGTTGTCATTCTGGTTTTGGTTACAGGAAATGATGTATTCAGAAACTGATAGGCATGGCACTTGGGAACTGAATGGGCTGCCTTGTCATTTGTTGACCGTCAATGTTTTTAAAACGTTGATTCTCTGTAAATTATTATATTTCTGTATTGAGATCTCTGGAAATAAACTGCATTCATGGTAGCTTGTAGCTCTGAAACTGTTTGGCTTTGACAGTGTTAGGAGACGCTGGATGAATAACTGTCTTGTGTAACTCTAACAGGGGAACTGAACTATTATTTCTCCTTCTTTCTGATTATTAATTTAACCAAACAAAAAATTGTTTTGAATTTTTATTTTTAACTAAGATCTTGTACGAAGGGTTCTAGTGAGAGATTATTACTTAACAATAAGAATTAATGGTAATTAATTTTTCTTTTCTTTTTTCTTTTTTGTATGAGATTGATGTAATTTGTGCAAACCAATTTTTTTTTTTAAGCCAGAAAATCGGAGAAATTGAAGAGAAAGAAAGAAAAATTCTCCTGCAGTTAAGCGTGAATGTTTCTATTCAGACGCCCGCATCCACGTGTATATATGCATGAATTTCTTTTCTCGAATCACATTCTGCCACTTGGCACTCAGTACTGTCAAACCTTTTGCGCTGCTTTCCGTCACATATTGCATTTCACTTGGTGTATTTTCTGCATTTTAGGTTCTGCAAAAATTTCAAGCTTTCAATCTCCACGAAGTTCTACTTTTTCCTAGTAAATCCCGCTCCCATCTTTTCAATATTGTGTTTTATTTGGATTTTTTCACGCATTTTGGGATATGGACATCGTGCAATATATGTTGAGTTTGATGTCATGAATTCATGGGTTTTCCAATTTCGTTGCTTGAATTCTCTCCTTAAAGTTGCATGTTTCATGATCTGGCTTTATTTCTGACTAGGTTTCATGTTCGGAAATATATGCTTTGTCGATTTTGGACGGATCAAGTTTTCTTCTGTGTATATCAGTATATGGCATGCATGTATGCGTTTTGGTGTGTAGCATACAATGTACATTATGTCAATGTGCTTTTAGTGCTGCTAAATGTGCTTTCTTTGCAAGCATTTTCATGTCTAATTTCAAGTGTTAGGTTGAATTGAAGTAGATAAAAAGTAATTTTTGGGAAAGAAAAGCCCTTGACAATTATCTGGATAGAACTTATAGAATGATGGAGAGTACTTTTTGGGCTATTAAAAGTGCTTTCAATTCTTAAAAATAATTTTGTGTTGATTTGATAGTTAGCTTAAATAGACGAACGAGCATTTCGTGATTGTCAGAAAAAAAATATGTTAGTAGTGTGATTTTCAGAGAAGCATCAAGCTGCTATAATGCTAAACCGAAAAAAGATTTAAGCTTACATTTGCTTGCTTATGTATCAAAGATAATATGGACTATCACAATTATGATGAGGAGCTGAACAAAGACAGCCAGCTTGAGAGCCTCCAACAGGAGATTGATTTGAGAAATCAGCAGTTGTCTGTGATTGAACGTAAGTTGAATGACACATGTGCAGCATCTCGCAAGCTTGTTATGGGCCTAACAGAGAAGGTTATGAAAACTGAGAGAAAATTGTTGGAGTTTGAGCATATGTACCATGAATTGGAGAGAATGTACTATGAGAGATCTACAACAGTGGAACAGTTGATGAATGAGAAAAGGAAACTTTATGAAGAATATATTCAAGGTAAATTATGCAAGTAATAGTTGAATTCAATGTTGATTGCTTTCATTTGGTAGGAAAATGTAAGTTTGTAACCTGAGGCTTCTAAACCTGCATAAATAACCTTTTTATGTGGAGTTACTTTTCCCTTCTTAGTTTATGATGAGGCATATGAAATCATTGCCTTTAATCATGTCTAAGACCAATCACATTGCATAAACAGAGATTACTTGGCCTTTCCGAGAGATTCTGGCTTTTTGTTACCTATGCTGACCGCACAATCAATAGTGAATGTTAGGCTTTGACCTTTGAGCATGCTAAAGTTATTGTTCTCAAACTTCCTATGATGCCTCTTGAAACAACAGCTTGCTTCACTTTTTGGGATTGCATAGAACTTAGAACCTGAATTCATAAGTATGCAAATTATTCATGTTGCCGCATTTCTGTTTTGCATCTTGCAAAAATATAAATACTTCATCCCTGTGAATGCATAAAAGGTACACCATGTATGGTATTTATTAATCACATTGCGTTGTGAAGCTGCAATCTTATAGTTCTTATTTTAAACAATTCAAAGGTAACCTGTGTTGTGGTAGGTAGAAATTTTGATCTATAAAGAGCTCTTTATCGTCATAGCTATTCTAGAATCATACTGAACAAAGGCAGCCTTATGGATGTACATGCTCCCTATTGAAACTGTCCAGCATTTAGATTGATTTTACAACTTGAGTTTTGACAGTGTTTTCCTGACTAGTCAAAATGTTTCTTCACAAAATGTCATCTTAATTAGAAATCAGAAAGGAGAAATCCATCAATATGAAGCTGAAACAGGATATGATGTGTCAGAAAAAAGAACTTGAGCAGCAAACCCAAGAATTGGAGGAATGTAAGGCCCAGAATGATTTGGAGAGGAGAAGTTTAACTGATCAGATAGAAAAGGTTAGCATTAATTTTCTATAGTGTGCCTGATACATCCTCAGAATTTTTTGAACATTTCTCTGTAGAAAAACCTCCACTAGCTTTGGGCTGATTATGCATTTACGTGCACATGATATTGATGCTCATAAAGCATATGAAGTGATTATGGAATGTTATAACGAGCCTTCAGCACATGTTTGGTCTATCAGCCTTGTGCTGTTTAACAGGCATGATTTAATTGACATAGTTACTAACAGTATGACACTAATTTATTCAGTAGTACTTTTGTTTTCCTCATCTAAATATATTTAATAATATCTTGAGGATTGTTTTACGTAGATTACTTGGAAATGGTTGTTCTAGAAATTTGCAAGGGTCACAAGCACAAATAAACTGTAAGAATTCACTTGCATTATTATCACTTTTGGTAGTACTAGTGAACTGGAGCTTGGTTCTATATGTTATAGAAGATTAGTCAGATAATTAACCTAAAGGCTAAAACTGTGAGTTTTCCCAGAGTATTATAGCTTTGACCTGTGATGAAGTTGCACAATTTAGCAAGGAGCTGATATTGAGACACATGACCAAGGCCTTGTTTTGATTCCCTGTGGAATAATCGGGGTTAACTATTTGATCTGCAAAGAGGAAAGATCTACATAGACACATCTTGTCAAATTCTTGAATTAACAAGATCTCACTATCCCTTTACTATCCCTAATTATATACATGTGCAAGAACCTTATACCTGATTTAAACTACATAAGAAGCTTAAAGATAACAAAAAAAATTCTACCAAAAAGGATAGTTCAGTTTATAAGTGGGTTAAATTTTATCTTATATCATTTAGAACAACTTTTGCTAAAATGGATCACTAACAGAAATGGCTTAGCCATTCTGTACTCTATAAAAACCAATAACAATTTATGCACTTCTCCAGACCTGCAGCAACCCCTGGATATGGCCTTTTATCCTAAGGCAATTGACAAGTCAGTGATATCCAATCTCCTCAAATTGCAGAAAATATTACCTTTTGTAAAGTTTTTGTGGCATATGCTTTGTGATTTTTTTCTTTTAAAATCCTTTTTTTGGCAAGATACGGACAGTAATAGGTTGAAAAATGCACAAGTTCTTGTCCATCTGATTCACTGCAAGCTGTTTACATTTTATAAGTGCTGCAATTACTGGACTGCTTTTTAGTTCTACAATACAATGTCAAAATTTTGGCCTGTTCACTTTTCAAAATTGTTGGGGGCAGCAATCATGAATCATGCTTGCAACTTACTTTCAGTAACCTGTACTTTGACTTTCT